>JANAVB010023800.1:11521036-11578536 GCA_029216955.1 Iris pallida
GAGTCGGACACGCCCAGCCTTTGTTATTAGAATAACAAAGTAAGCTGTACCATTCTAGGAAAACTAACTAGATATCAAGTCAAGAATGAAACACAGTATCTATAAAATGTATCCCAGAGTAAAGTACAATATCAGAATTTATAACATTCCAGAATGATAGAAAGTCTACTAGTCTCAAATACATGGAAATAATAGGAAAACTAAGGGAAATCTCTAGGCTTCTGCAGCCTCTAAGTCATGAGCTGCACCAGCTAGCTCTCCTACATCAATAGGCTCCTCGCCATAGAATGTATCACATAAAGCCTCCAACTCACCTGCAATATATCCTATTCAGGAGCGGAGCAAAGTATATCCAAAGAAATAAACATGTACATCATGGCATGAATCAAAAAAACAGGAATAATGTAAAGTACAAGAAATGAGAACAAGGCATGAACTGAATAGGAATACTGAAAGTAAAACAGGGAAATATGGTAAGAGTCCTGAACATGAAATACAACCTAAATCATGAAATACAAACTGAACATGAAATACAGCCTGAACATGAAATACAACCATGAAATCCTGAAATACAATACTGAATCCTGACATGTGCAATATTTGAAATACATCTAGATTGTGATCGGCTTGGGTATATGTAATGAACCTGAAATGGTATGGCTTTGGCCCCGCGTGCACGGTGCGGGACCCAAGCAATTCACATGAGTAGTAACAGGGTTTGATCACATATCTATAGTATTTCCCCTACCAGATACAATGAAACATGGAACATGAAATGAGACAATGTCGTGATATATCGTGTCATTAAGAGATACAAGAAAGAATAATGAAGACATGAGAAATGAACAATTCAGAGGAGTATACTTGCCTGTCTCCGGGTGATCAAATGTAGGCAATAAAGCTGGATATCCTCCTGTTAATGGTTTACAGCTTGATAAGTCAACAATGAAGAGTTGAATTCCTAATCTAGAAAAACTCACTTTAGCATAACCTTGGCTTAAACTAGCTATCACTAAACCTACCCTGTATATAGTGACATAACCTAAATCATGAAGCAGTCTATTACTATTCCTGTACTTGCACTCTATTAATATTCTAAGTGTACTAAGACAGGGAACTTGAATCCAAGTTCACTTGGTTCAGTCCACAATTTCTGAGTCACTTAGAACATTAATATGTAATAAAAAAGTCATAGGATAGTACTGGATATTTATAGGCAAAGGTATTTTAGAAAAAATAAAAGATACATCATAGTATGGGTTATCCAAACTATAACATAGACTATACACATAAGTGCTTAGCTAATAGGGTTTCCACTCATGATAATACAATACTGAACTGGACTGATCTAAATCAGTCCAGACAATGGCACTCCTAAGTACACCATCAACTGTGACTGATTCATTCCAGTTTCCTAAAACCTGGACTGATCATTCCAGTTTCCTGAATCACTGATTCATCCTATTTCCTGAAACCTGAACTGATTCATTAACATGGCATCTCACTAATACCACATATCAGGATTATTCCATTACCAACCTATTCTACCGGACAACCATAACTTTTACTTGCCAAATCCTACTGGCTACCTATTATCTTAACACATTTATAAAGATTCAGTGATAAGAAACAGTCTCTGCACACAGGTTTGTGTAACTCTAAACACCAAGCCTATGAACTGCTACATACAACTACCTATCCCGATTAGTTATTAAACTTGATATCAATCTCTTCCTTCCTGTGATTCCAAGGAGATGAGGCATGGCCAAGCTTGATACAACTCAACTACAATCTACTATCTGTCTGGTTTTATTGATACCAGGATTTAATACCACACCATACCAACCTAGTGTAACTTCACCTCAGTCCTATGCAAAACCCTGATATCAACAGTCTTATACCCATATCTAACCAAAATGCCAATACTCATTAGTTCAACCACAATTCCTAATTAAATCAGTACAAAATAGGATAGTACTCCATCCATCAGTCAAGCTTAATTACATAAGAAAATACCCATAGCAGTTAAGCAAACTGTATAAATCTATTGGTTTGTGTAATTAGTCAGCAAGACTGGAAAGTCATCTATAAACTTAGGCATCTATCATGGTATTCTACCTCCAGGATTCAAGTTATATCATTCTTAGTAACATATCTAACTGGGAATTGCAATCCACAGGTCTGATGTCGGTTCCCATAATAATAGGTCCATCCTGTCTCAATTGTTGGTGCACAGAAACATCACCTCACACTGATACATCCCAGACACAACACTCATGATAGCTGATACCCGACCCTTCACACACACACCACTGATATGCCTTATGATCGAAAACATGACTTGGCCACTGGTATAGAATACACTGCAGCAAGGAATGTTCAATAAATCAAGTTTCTCCTAATACAACTCTCCCTTGATTAACCATAGATTTAGAAGATTACTTAGGTAACTACTCCACAATTTAAATAAAAGAGCATAAAGTCTCTGTTCTGAAAATGCAACCAATATTCCTGCCACTCAAGACTAAAACAAGGATCGATTAGATTTATACCTGAGATGAATGAGATCCAAAATTACTTGGTGTCAGTATCCTCTAATGTGGACACGAGCTATCTGAAGAAATAACAGCAACAACTTCAGAAGAAAATCCTATCTAGCCTGGGATCGAAACATCTACTACAAAACATCATTAAAACAAATGAGTGGCATGGTCCTAAGTCGAACTAATGGCTTAAAATCAAATACCACAGATCTATATGTTGAAATTCTAAATTGAACTATCGACTCAAAACGAAGGACAATGAATCTTCATGATAAAATACTCAGGTAGATCTTACCTCTGATGAGACTCGAAGACAAGGAGTTGATCTATTGAGCAATGGTTATAACATCTAAATCTGCAGGTTCATAAGGACAAATCGAATTCATGGAATGGTTACACAAATCCTGATCAATTGAGAAGGAAATCAAACAACCTACCTAATTGAAATGGATTGAACAGTTTGAAAAGGATCTCTCGGAGTTCATCCACATTTCAAGAATGAAGAATTGCTCGATTGATTCTTCAAAGAACATTTGAATTATTAACTGTTCAATTCTGAATCAATAGATCTAAGAACAATAAACTCGATACTCACATGATTTAGCTGTTGACTTGAAGACGAGGATCAATCCAGACGTCTCCTTGTTCTTGCCTCCGCCATAGCCATGGCTGTACTGCTCTACTCTTGAGGAGATTTGGAAGGAAAGAAAAGTTTCTAGATCTGAGAGGAATGGGAAGGAATGAGGCTGCTTAAATAGGAGGTTAGTACCGTGAGGCTCAGGCTACTCAGCGGAAAAAACTCCACCTCTCTCTCTCTCTGACAATTCTGTTAGAGGGAGGGGGTGAACAGGAATTTCTGTTTGAATTTTGTAATAGGAGGACTGGAAAAAGAATGAGGACCAAATGTTCGAGAGCTCATGGTCTTCTCAAACCATGGGCTTAACTTGGCTGGAGATTAGGATTGGTGAATGGGCCTTGTTTAAGGAATGACTAAGTCAAGAATCAAGTGGATTTCTAATTAGGAAATGGGCTGGAAATTAAGTGACCCATAAAGAATTTGTTTGTGTTGGAAAAGCCCATCACAATCAGGAAATTGTTTTAGCCTACATTCATTCAAGGTATTTAATAATTTTAAATTGTTGAATCAAAATAAAGTGAGGCTAAAAGAAGATAGAAGGAAAGGAAAAATATATATCAGGATTTAAGGAAGGTGGAGTTACAAATCTCTCCTCCTTGAAAAATTTCGCCTTCGAAATTCAGAAACACACCAAAATTGATTTACGAAACACCCCAAATTATTTATTGAAATCTGGAAATTCAAAATACAAGAATACAATCAAGTGAACAATGTAGGGTAGCGCTCTCGCATCTCATCCTCGTGCTCCCATGTGGACTCTCCCGGAGAGTGGTGTCTCCACATGACGCGGACAAGAGGAATGGTCTGGTTCCGCAGTCGCTTCTCCCTCTGGTCCAAGATCTCTTCTGGCTGCTCCTCGTAGGTCAAGCTCGGGCCCACCTCCAGCTCAGAATAGTCCACCACATGGCTCGGGTCTGGAATGTAACGTCAAAGCTGAGATACGTGGAAGACGCTGTGTACTCCCTCCAAGCTAGCTGGAAGTACTAGTCGATACGCTACCTCGCCAATCCGTGCTGTCACCTCGAAAGGCCCGATATACCTCGGACTGAGCTTTCCGTCTCTGCCGAACCGAATGACGCCTTTGGTCGGTGAGATCTTCAGGAACACCCTATCGCCAGCTGCGAACTCCAATGGCCGTCTGCTGCTGTTCGTCCAGTGCTTCTGCCGATCCTGTGCAACTCTGAGACGATCCCTGATCAGTCTGATCCTCTCAGCTGAATCTACCACCATCTCTGGCCCAAGCAAAGCTCTCTCGCCAACGTCGTCCCAAGATAGTGGCATGCGGCATCTCCGTCCATACAGTGCCTCGAACGGGGTCATCTCGATGCTAGCCTGATAACTGTTGTTATAGGCAAACTCCATAAGGTACAAATGGTCCTCCTACGAACCGCCGAAGTCGAGTGCGCAAACCCGTAGCATGTCCTCCAGCGTCTGAATCGTCCTCTCAGACTGTCCGTCCGTCTGTGGATGATATGCTGTACTGAACTTCAGCTGTGATCCCAAGCTCATCTATAGACTCCTCCAGAAGTGTGATGTGAAGCGGCTGTCTCGATCTGAAATGATGCTCACCGGCACTCCGTGAATCCTCACGATCTGACGCATATAAAGGTCTGCAAGCTTCTCGGTCGACAGCCCTACCTTGAACGGAATGAAATGAGCAGACTTTGTTAGTATGTCCACGATCACCCAAATAGCGTCCTTGCTACTGGGAGTACGCGGCAATCCAGAGACGAAGTCCATGGTAATGTGCTCCCACTTCCATTCCGGAATAGGTAAAGGCTGGAGTAGTCTTGCTGGTCTCTGGCGCTCCGCCTTGACTTGCAGGCACACAAGGCATCTGGAAACAAATCTGGCAACCTCTCTCTTCATCCCATACCACCAAACATACTCCCGCAAATCCTTGTACATCTTGGTAGATCCAGGATGTATAGAATACTGCGACTGGTGGGCCTCCTGCATCACCTCCTCCCGCAAGTCCTTGGGCACACACAGTTGGCTCCCGTGCCTCAAGGATCCATCCTCTGCAATGGTGAAGTCGTCGAGCAAACTCATCTCTGCCTGAGCTCTAAGACATCGGATTCCCTCATCAAGAATCTGGGCCTCCTTGATCCTCTCTAATAATCTCAACTGAATCTGCATATGCATCATCTGTCCCTTATATCCTGGCAGAACAACCTCAATCCCAAGGCTTTCAAGATCCTCCAAGAGATGCCGGTCCATGGTGAGATACATAGCAATAGGATATCGACTGAGAGCGTCTGCTACCACATTCGCCTTCCCGGGGTGGTACTGCAGACTGATATCAAAGTCCTTCATGAGTTCCAGCCATCTGCTCTGCCTCATATTCAGCTCCTTCTGAGTAAAGACATACTTCAGGCTTTTGTGGTCCGTGAAGATGTCCACTCGCTCTCCATACAGGTAATGCTTCCACAGTTTCAAGGCAAATATGACTGCTGCAAGCTCTAAGTCATGTGTAGGATAATTCTTCTCATGGGGCCTCAACTGTCTAGAAGCATAAGCTATAACCTTCTTATTTTGCTCCAGTACACATCCCAAACCCTTCCCTGAAGCGTCGCTGTAGATGACGAATCCTTCTGATCCCGATGGCAAGGCTAGAACTGGCGCTGTCGTGAGTCTTCTCTTCAATTCTTCAAATGCTGACTGGCAGGCGTCGCTCCAGATGAACTCCTCGTCCTTCCGCGTAATTTTCGTCATAGGCTCTGCTATCCTGGCGAAGTCCTTCACGAACTTCCTGTAATATCCTGCTAGCCCTAGGAAACTACGAATCTCAGCTACAGATGTGGGAGGTGCCCAAGCTTCTACTGCTTCAATCTTCTTGGGATCTACAGAAATCCCCTCTTCTGTCACCACATGCCCTAAAAACTCCACCCGGTCCAAGAAAAACTCACATTTTGAGAGTTTCCCGTACAACTTCTCCTTCTGCAGTATCTCCAACACAATTCGCAAGTGCTCCACGTGCTCCTCCTCCGTCTTCGAATAAATCAGAATGTCGTCAATGAAGACTACGACAAACTTGTCCAAATACTTGTGAAAAACTTTATTCATCAAGTTCATAAAAACTGCGGGGGCATTGGTGAGTCCGAACGGCATCACCAAGAACTCATACTGGCCGTATCGAGTGTTGAAGGCTGTCTTCGAAATATCCTGCTCCCAAACCTTCATCTGGTGATACCCCGACCGAAGGTCAATTTTGGAAAAGACCCTCGCTCCACTCAGCTGATCAAACAGCTCATCAATCCGTGGCAAAGGGTACCTATTCTTGATGGTGATGTTGTTGAGTGTATGGTAATCAATGCACATCCTCACCGTCCCATCCTTCTTGGGCACGAAAAGTACCGGTGCTCCCCAGGGTGAAGCACTGGACCGAATAAAACCCTTGCCCTCCAGCTCATCAATCTGCGCCTTCAACTCTGCAGCTTCCTTCGGGTTGATCTTGTAACAATGCTGGGACTTCGGCACTGATCCGGGCACTAAGTCGATGCTGAACTCCACGTCTCGATCTGGCGGCAATCCTGGCAATTCCTCGGGGAAGACGTCAAGATACTCTGCAATCAGCGGATGCGGCAACTCCTGGTCTTCTGCAACTGCTCCGAAGTAGACTCCCTCTGGCCTCTCTGTAACTCGTCTGCTAATCTCGAACTGTGGAAGTCCTGGCGGGCTGAAAGTCACCTTCCCCTCATGGCAGTCTATTACAGCATACTGCTCGCTCATCCAGTCGATGCCGAGGACTACGTCGAATCCGGGCAATGGCATTACCAGAAGTCGAGCCCTAAGTTCTCGTCCAGCTATAGTGATAGGGCAATCCACCATCTCACTGACTGGCACAATTCTACCTCCTGTCATAATCTGACAGTTCCTCCTAGTAGGCTTGGGTGTGAAGCCATATCTATGCAGAAACTCATATGATACAAAGCTATGTGTGGCTCCAGAATCAAATAAGGTAATGGCAGGAAATGAATAAATGATAACAGAACCTGTGATGACATCTGGAGCTGCCTCCTTCTCAACTGCGGCCAAGACATAAGCACGTCCTTGCTGTGCTCCTCCCCTCTGCTGCTGCTGGTGCTGTGTAAACCTCTGCTGCTGGGGTGGTAGAGGTCCTCCTCTCTGGGGTGCCGCAGGTAATGCTCTGTGTGGTACAGGCGGTGGTCCTCCAGCTCCTCGGGGTCCTCCTGCTTGTCTAGCTGTAGCCTGAGCGCAGTCCCTCATCTGATGAGCGTCTGATCCGCAGAAGAGGCAAAGTCTGAGCCTCTTGCGACAGACCTCTACGTGGTGTCCCGGTCGATGGCAATATGTGCAAGTGATCCCCTGCTGCCTCTAATGCTGAGCTGCTGGAACCCTGGCAGGACGATGCTGAACTGCTGCCTGCTGATGCTGCCTCGCCGGAGTCTGTATCTGCACCCTCTTTGCTGGCGCCTGGTAACTGCTGCTGCCGACGTCCCTATCCCGCTTGGACCTCGGGTCCATCTCCTTTTCGACTGCCTGGACGATCTTAAGGATGCTAGTATAGGTAGTCGCCTGGCTAATAGCTACCGCATGCCGCAGCTTCCTGTTCAGACCCTTCTTGAATCTCCAGGCCCTGTCCTCTGGATCTCTAACTAGGCTCTCAGCGAATCGGCTGAGTCTGGTAAACTCCGAAGTGTACTCTGCGACCGTCATAGTCCCTTGCTGTAGTGCCTCGAACTGCATCCTCAGCTCATCCTGCTCCACCTCCGGATAGAACTTCTCCTTGAACAGTGTTTTAAAAACTGTCCAAGATACATGGGGCTCCGTCAACTGGGACTCCTCCCGGTACCATGTCCTCGCCAAGTCGAAGAGTCGCATGCTGGCCACCTCCACCTTCGTGTCATCTGGAATGTTCGCCAACCTCAAGGTCCTCTCTGCATTCTCTAGCCACTCGTCTGCATAGAGAATCCCCTCGTTGCCCCAGAAGTCTAGCGGGCAGAGGTTCTGGTACTCCTTCGCCATCCCTGGTCTCGGTCCTCGTGGTGCTGGAGGTACGACTGGTGCTGGTGCTGACGGCTCTCTGATCCTCAGCGCGTCGACGACAGTCGCTCTGAACTACGCTACCTGATGGTTCTGGGCCTCCAAAAATTGCTGAAACATCGCCATCACCTAGTTGCCGTCAAACGTCATCGTCGGCGGCAGTGTTGGAAAGATAGGAGGCGCTGGCAGAAGCTGATCTGCCTGGACATCTGGTGCGGGCTTCTCTGTACCGCCTGCAACTCCAGAACCGCCTGCAACTCCAGTCTAATCTGTGGTCTTCCTTGTGGCAACCATCCTGCATAAAAAGAAAACTTCGTTGAACGATAAACCCTAAAAACCTAATAAACAATATTTTTATAATAATCAATGCACCTGAAAACATGATAAACCTGATATACCCTTAATTCCCGATTTTCCTATGCTGTGTTCAAGTTTCCCTAGTGTAATCAAGTCCCCCAATATTACTCTAAGACCTAGGTACCATTAGGCTAGACCTGCATGGGCTACCACTAAAAACATGTCATGACCCGCTCCCGAATAACCGGATACGAGTCGGACACGTCTAGCCTTTGTTATTAGAATAACAAAGTAAGCTGTACCATTCTAGGGAAACTAACCAGATATCAAGTCAAGAATGAAACACAGCATCTATAAAATGTATCCCAGAGTAAAGTACAATATCAGAATTTATTACATTCCAGAATGATAGAAAGTCTACTAGTCTCAAATACATGGAAATAATAGGAAAACTAAGGGAAATCTCTAGGCTTCTGCAGCCTCTAAGTCATGAGCTGCACCAGCTAGCTCTCTTGCATCAATAGGCTCCTCGCCATAGAATGTATCACATAAAGCCTCCAACTCACCTGCAACATATCCTATTCAGGAGCGGAGCAAAGTATATCCAAAGAAATGAACATGTACATCATGGCATAAATCAAGAAAATAGGAATAATGTAAAGTACAAGAAATAAAAACAAGACATGAAATGAATAGGAATACTGAAAGTAAAACAGGGAAACATGGTAAGAGTCCTGAACATGAAATACAACCTGAATCATGAAATACAAACTGAACATGAAATACAGCCTGAACATGAAATACAACCATGAAATCCTAAAATACAATACTGAATCCTGACATGTGCAATATTTGAAATACATCTAGATTATGATCGGCTTGGGTAGATACAATGAACCTGAAATGGTACGACTTTGGCCCCACGTGCACGGTGCAGGACCCAAGCTATTCACATGAGTAGTAACAGGGTTTGATCACATATCTATAGTATTTCCCCTCCCAGACATAAAGAAACATGGAACATGAAATGAGACAATGTCGTGATATATCGTGTCATCAAGAGATACAAGAAAGAATAATGAAGACATGAGAAATGAACAATTCAGAGGAGTATACTTGCCTGTCTCCGGGTGATCAAATGTAGGCAATAAAGCTGGATATCCTCCTATTAATGGTTTACAGCTTGATAAGTCAACAATGAAGAGTTGAATTCCTAATCTAGAAAAACTCACTTTTGCATAACCTGGGCTTAAACTAGCTATCACTAAACCTACCCTGTATATAGTGACATAACCTAAATCATGAAGCAGTCTATCACTATTCCTGTACTTGCACTCTATTAATATTCTAAGTGTACTAAGACTGGGAACTTGAATCCAAGTTCACTTGGTTCAGTCCACAATTTCTGAGTCACTTAGAACATTAATATGTAATGCAAAAGTCATAGGATAGTACTAGATATTTATAGGCAAAGGTATTTTTAGAAAAAATAAAAGATACATCATAGTATGGGTTATCCAAACTCTAATATAGACTATACACATAAGTGCTTAGCTAATAGGGTTTCCACTCATGATAATACAATACTGAACTGGACTGATCTAAATTAGTCCAGACAATGGCACTCCTAAGTACACCATCAACTGTGACTGATTCATTCCAGTTTCCTGAAAGCTGGACTGATCATTCCAGTTTCCTGAATCACTGATTCATCCTGTTTCCTGAAACCTGGACTGATTCATTAACATGGCATCTCACTAATACCACATATCAGGATTATTCCATTACCAACCTATTCTACAGGACAACCATAACTTTTACTTGCCAAATCCTACTGGCTACCTATTATCTTAACACATTTATAAAGATTCAGTGATAAGAAACAGTCTCTGCACACAGGTTTGTGTAACTCTAAACACCAAGTCTATGAACTGCTACATACAACTACCTATCCCGATTAGTTATTAAACTTGATATCAATCTCTTCTTTCCTGTGATTCCAAGGAGATGAGACATGGCCAAGCTTGATACAACTCAACTACAATCTACTATCTGTCTGGTTTTATTGATACCAGGATTTAATACCTCACCATACCAACCTAGTGTAACTTCACCTCAGTCCTATGCAAAACCCTGATATCAACAGTCTTATACCCATATCTAACCAAAATGCCAATACTCATTAGTTCAACCACAATTCCTAATTAAATCAGTACAAAATAGGACAGTACTCCATCCACCAGTCAAGCTTAATTACATAAGAAAATACCCATAGCAGTTAAGCAAACTGTATAAATCTATTGGTTTGTGTAATTAGTCAGCAAGACTGGAAAGTCATCTATAAACTTAGGCATCTATCATGGTATTCTACCTCCAGGATTCAAGTTATATCATTCTTAGTAACATATCTAACTGGGAATTGCAATCCACAGGTCTGATGTCGGTTCCCATAATAATAGGTCCATCCTGTCTCAATTGTTGGTGCACAGAAACATCACCTCATACTGATACATCCCAGACACAACACTCATGATAGCTGATACCCGACCCTTCACACACACACCACTGATATGCCTTATGATCGAAAACATGACTTGGCCACTGGTATAGAATACACTACAGCAAGGAATGTTCAATAAATCAAGTTCCTCCTAATACAACTCTCCCTTGATTAACCATAGATTTAGAAGATTACTTAGGTAACTACTCCACAATTTAAATAAAAGAGCATAAAGTCTCTGTTCTGAAAATGCAACCAACATTCCTGCCACTCAAGACTAAAACAAGGATCGATTAGATTTATACCTGAGATGAATGCGATCCAAAATTACTTGGTGTCAGTATCCTCTAATGTGGACACGAGCTATCTGAAGAAATAACAGCAACAACTTCAGAAGAAAATCCTATCTAGCCTGGGATCGAAACATCTACTACAAAACATCATCAAAACAAATGAGTGGCATGGTCCTAAGTCGAACTAATGGCTTAAAATCAAATACCACAGATCTATATGTTGAAATTCTAAATTGAACTATCGACTCAAAACGAAGGACAATGAATCTTCATGATAAAATACTCAGGTAGATCTTACCTCTGATGAGACTCGAAGACAAGGAGTTGATCTATTGAGCAATGGTTATAACATCTAAATCTGCAGGTTCATAAGGACAAATCGAATTCATGGATTGGTTATACAAATCCTGATCAATTGAGAAGGAAATCAAACAACCTACCTAATTGAAATGGATTGAAGAGTTTGAAAAGGATCTCTCAGAGTTCATCCACATTTCAAGAATGAAGAATTGCTCGATTGATTCTTCAAAAGAACATTTGAATTATTAACTGTTCAATTCTGAATCAATAGATCTAAGAACAATAAACTCGATACTCACATGATTTAGCTGTTAACTTGAAGACGAGGATCAATCCAGACGTCTCCTTGTTCTTGCCTCCGCCATAGCCATGGCTGCATTGCTCTGCTCTTGAGGAGATTTGGAAGGAAAGAAAAGTTTCTAGATCTGAAAGGAATGGGAAGGAATGAGGCTGCTTAAATAGGAGGTTAGTAGCGTGAGGCTCAGGCTACTCAGCGGAAAAACTCCACCTCTCTCTCTCTCTGACAATTCTGTTAGAGGGAGGGGGGTGAACAGGAATTTTCGTTTGAATTTCGTAATAGGAGGACTGGAAAAAGAATGAGGACTAAATGTTCGAGAGCTAATGGTCTTCTCAAACCATGGGCTTAACTTGGCTGGAGATTAGGATTGGTGAATGGGCCTTGTTTAAGGAATGACTAAGTCAAGAATCAAGTGGATTTCTAATTAGGAAATGGGCTGGAAATTAAGTGACCCATAAAGAATTTGTTTGTGTTGGAAAAGCCCATCACAATCAGGAAATTGTTTTAGCCTACATTCATTCAAGGTATTTAACAATTTTAAATTGTTGAATCAAAATAAAGTGAGGCTAAAAGAAGATAGAAGGAAAGGAAAAAATATATATCAGGATTTAAGGAAGGGGGAGTTACAATTATGACTTGACTTGACATGACTTGAGTGGGACTTGACTTTGACATTATATAGATTATGAGTACTTACCTTGACTATGGTCTATAGGATTTTATACTAGGATTGACTACCGTCTTGGTTGTGTGTACTTGCCTTGACAGTGATTGAGATACTATAGATTGCGAGTACTTGCCTTGACTGCAGTTTATAGCCAGCCATTATCCTTGTGTTTAGATCTTGCGTCTTGGTTCACTTTGTCTCGTTGGATGTCCTTGATTGTTCCTTACTTCTTGTATATTTTACTGTTACATGTTGGCTTGTATATTATGTATCTTTCTAGTCCTCTGAGGACCTGATGATCTCTTCAGGTTTAGCGATTGTATGGAGTTAGTTAGTAGAGCGGGATGGTGGAGGATTACGATCTGTGATACAGGTATTTGTTTGTGTTATTTCTTTATTATCATTTTGTGCTTTATATTCTATACCATGATATACTCTGCTTATTTATAGACTCATATCATTTTTGGAGTCAAATCTAACAATATGCTAATGGGCTGCAGACCATGACCCATACTTGTTCATTCTTGTTTATATGATTCATGTGGATTGAGATATAGTTTAGATTAGATATGATACCATGACCTTGACAGCTTATACTACTCGAGTCGGGCTGGAGTCCGCTCGATATGTAGCTGGCTTGCTCACGAGCTCGCGTCCGAAAAAGCGGGTGCGGGTCGTGACAAGTTTTTATGGTGGCCCATGCAGGTCAGAGCATATCGTATCGGTTA
This sequence comes from Iris pallida, assembly GCA_029216955.1. NCBI lineage: Eukaryota > Viridiplantae > Streptophyta > Magnoliopsida > Asparagales > Iridaceae > Iris > Iris pallida. Next base: position 11,534,307 of record JANAVB010023800.1, read on the forward strand.
CGTAACTGTACTGATACGAGCCTGCGCAATTGACTAAACCCTTAGAAATCTCATTCCACACTGCCTTGAAAATTCTCCTAAAAATTCTCTACGTCGTTGAAAACTTCATATTTGCTCTCGATTGTACTTCCTTGCTTTCCGTACCATTGATTCTTGTCGCTTCCTATTCTGGGTGACGAACGATCGTGCTGTCTAGAATTCATCATAAATTCTTAATTTATAATGTAATATTGCATGATTATTGAGTTTTGGTTGTTTATAGATATGAAGGATTATAGTTGCTATATGCCTAGACATCTGCCGGTAGAATTGTTATCAACTAGTTAGAAGATTATAAGAGTTTAGTGACCTGTATTTTGAGGAGTAGTACGACCAAAGGTGGGTAGAAGTCCTCGAGACTTTGTAGCTATAAAATGATTAGGAGGAGGATATAAACTATTTTCGAGGAATTAAATTTGAGGAGATTAAGGGAATACTAGACTTTGAATTTTAAAGAAATAGTTATGAATTTGAATTTCGAGGACGAAATTATTTTTTAAGGTGGGTAGATTTGTAGCTTCCCTTCTCGAAAATTTTGAATTATTTTTTTATTTATTATTATATTTATTTGATTTGAATAGGAATTTTTAGATTTTATAAATAATTATTTAGTTAATTATTACGGTAGGTGACTTTAGCCATAGTTGAGTTTTGGAGCACCAGACGACTAGGAATCATGGCACGGATAGTGCAGTTGCGTGCTTTGACTAGTGTTTAGCCATGGTAGGGGAAGGCCGAGCCATAGTGACGTCCTAACTAGGAAAACCAGGCCAAGTCGCGACTTAATCCTTACCGAAGATTTTATTTATTATTTAATTAAATAATTGAGTTTTAGGAAACCCGGTTGTACCGAACCTGTCCAGATTGGGCCCAAGTCAAATCCAAGCCCATGAGGTGTTGTAGTGTGACCAAAGACGTTAGTGTAGACACATGTTATATTGGTATTTTATCTTGGTAAATTAGGAGACAATTCTAGGAAAAATTGCTATATATATAATATATTATATGTGCTTGCTATTAGAAATAATATTTTATTTAATAATATAGTAAATATTTCTCCTTAACAAATATGTTGGATTTTATGGAAATTATCTAGGTTATATATATATATATATATATATATATATATATATATATATATATATATATATATATATATATATATATATATATATATATATATATATATATAAATGTATTTATGATATATGAAAAATTAGGCTTTTATATATATATAATATCATTATATCATATTTGTGTGAATTTTGGTATAAAATTAAGAATTGAATTTCAGATATCAATTATACTTAATATTTATTATTCGTGTTTGTATTTATGGTATATAGGTATATATCAATATATATGTATATAAATATATGCATATATATAAATTATATTTTTGTAGCTTGTATTATAATATATATATATTTATATGTATATGGGTGCAAGTATATACATAGATAAAATATATACGTATATGTCTATAAGTGTATGAATATCTAAATATGTATTTGTGGGTATATATGTGTAATTATCGTATGCATATATATATATATATATATATATATATATATATATATATATATATATATATATATATATATATATATATATATATATATATATACGCATGTATATACGGATGTGTATATATGTATAAAAAAATATATATATATATATACGCATGTATATACGGATGTGTATATATGTATAAAAATATATATTATATATGTATTGATATATATATAGATGTGACTGTATATATAAAATATAAATATGAATATGCGTGTATAGATATACATGTATAATTGTATATATATATCTATATATATATATAGATATATATAGGTAGAGTTGTATTACTCTTAATATAAAAAGAAAAGGAAAAAGGAACAACTCCCAACCCAGCCCAATGGAACCACAAACTGAGCAAGCCTCTTCCCCCTCTCTTTCAGCAAAGCCCAACCCCAAGCACTCCTTCTCAACCGGCCCAAACCGAGCCCAACTCCCCAATGCCAAACAGCACACAACTACAAACCCAAACAGCCCGAGAGCCCCGACCCCCCAGCCTGTGCGAATATACACGATTGTGTATATATAAGGAGAGATCCTCGTAGGAAACCCTAACCCCTATGCAGTTCCGACCTGGCGTGCCCCCACGCCGTCGACCACGACCGCCGGGCGACCGCCGGAGCGCCGGCCAGGGCCGCCGCGATCCCCGCGCGCGCGTGAGAGACCACGCGCAGAAGCAACAACAGTTTCAGCCGCGGAGGAGACAGCTTCATGACGACGTTTCATCGTGCACACTCATCCTCGTGACGAACCGATTCTTTAGGTACGATCATGATATGACCCCCTTAAATTCTGTTCAAGTAGAATTAATTCTAGTAGACTATACCGATCAGGAGATCGTCGCAAAAAACTCAAAAAACCTGTTCGAAAACAGGACCAATAACAGTCCAATCACCCAAGTTTGACGATCGATTCTGATCGATCAAGTATCATGTTTGAAGAACTATTTGAAGGCGTTTATTGACAACATGTAGGGCTTCGAATCCCTTTTTACGAAATTTGATTTCATCGACTACGTGCCGAGAAATCAGATTCCGAAGTTTCCCAAAAACCTGTTTTAAAAACTAGAAAATTGTTCCACACGACGTGCGTCCCGCCATTCCGGGCGACGTGGTCGCGAACCGAAGGCATCGAAAGCTGCGTAACGGCTTCGTGGTCGTGTGGGCTTTGGCGGAATTCAAATTGGTCGCGTGTGCGCGACGAATTTGATGTGTATCCGTCAAAATTCACCGTATCATGCACTTTGCAAATTTCTCAATTACTTTGTGCATGATTATCAGATCGAGACGAAACTTGCGCCAATAGAACCGTATCGTTTTTCTGGTCCTGTATGCCAAGTTTGGTCCGATTCTGAGACCGTTGATAAAATTGCCGTTTTGTGGGCCCCACGGCCCGACTCGACGGGCGATTTTGTGCACGGCCCGCCGGAATCCAACTTTGGACATACGGTTGGGTTCATATCGGAAAACCAGATCCGTAGACATGCAGTTTGACAACTTTAGAGACCATTGACTCTGGCACGCTTTTCGGTGCAAAGCGGGTCCAACGACGGACACCGTTTTTGCCCGAAATTACCGTTTTGCCCCTGTGTCCAGAATTGGACTTAAGGACAGGCAATCCTAGCTAATTTGACTATTCTGAGAACATTGGTAACATTTATTTCAGCTTTCGGAGACAGTTGTGATGACTTGGACATTCTGACTTGTGATTGGCGATACATTGTTGATTCTCCGTGCAACCCCGAGGCAAGTATACCTTGCCAACTTGTACAGTATAATTTATATGCATGTTCACATCTCACTGCTATTCTTTTCCTTACATTCGTGATTGCTTTATTTTATGTCTAGTACACTTTTCCTGTTATAGTTTCACTTTACATGTTTCTAGTTGCCTGTACATTCTTATTCTTTCCTGTCATGATATTTCTATCTGTTACACTATGTTAGTCTCATACGTATTGCTTGATAGAGTCGTCTAGTCCCACACCACGATTTTCTTGACTTGATTATGACTTGACTTGACATGACTTGAGTGGGACTTGACTTTGACATTCTATAGATTATGAGTACTTACCTTGACTATGGTCTATAGGATTTTATACTAGGATTGGCTACCGTCTTGGTTGTGTGTACTTGCCTTGACAGCGATTGAGATACTATAGATTGTGAGTACTTGCCTTGACTGCAGTTTATAGCTAGCCATTTCTAGTATGGCATGCCAGTGTCTTAGAATCCTTGTGTTTAGATCTTGCGTCTTGGTTCACTTTGTCTCGTTGGATGTCCTTGATTGTTCCTTACTTCTTGTATATTTTACTGTTACATGTTAGCTTGTATATTATGTATCTTGCTAGTCCTCTGAGGACCCGATGATCTCTTCAGGTTTAGCGATTGCATGGAGTTAGTTAGTAGAGCGGGATGGTGGAGGATTACGATCTGTGAAACAGGTATTTGTTTGTGTTATTTCTTTATTATCTTTTCGTGCTTTATATTCTGTACCATGATATACTCTGCTTATTTATAGACTCATATCATTCTTGGAGTCTAATCGAACAATATGCTAATAGGCTGCAGACCATGACCCATACTTGTTCATTCTTGTTTATATGATTCATGTGGAGTGAGATATAGTTTAGATTAGATATGATACCATGACCTTGACAGCTTATACGTACTCGAGTCGGGCTGGAGTTCGCTCGATACGTAGCTGGCTTGCTCACGAGCTCGCGTCCGAAAAAACGGGTGCGGGTCGTGACAAATATTAGTGATGTCATTATGTTAAACTTAATTGATTAACCATATTCAAAAACATGATATAATCATTGGGCTAACAAAAGGAGTTGGAATGGAGGAGTTATGGACTGGGGAAGAAAGGGTTACCTCTTCTTTAAACTTGCAAAATTTCTAAGGAGGCTAGCCCTAACTTTGAGGAGGCATTAAATAGATGGGGGGAGACCCTTGGTGGCCGGCCAAGTGGGGTATTGGGCTAGGGTTAGGGTTCTACTAGTGGTCTATGGGCCTCTATGGGCCTAAGTCATAAGTCATGACTTGTGAAACCACAAGCCATTCTCTAGCCAAATAAATTCCTAATTTCTTCAAATAAATTCTAATGAGTAGGATATCACTAACTTAGGTCAAGTTAGGGTTACACACTCTAACCAAGTAGTCATGACCTAGGTTAGCTTCTAGGACAGTCTCCTAAGTCACCCTGAGTCAAAGTCAATAATAGCACCAAATCAATTATACTAAAAATCACTGAAAATTTCTATAATTATAATTAATACTAATAAATCCCAAATAATTCCTAAAATTTTAAAAATGACCAAAATACCCTCAAACTAGAAATGTGGTAGTGACAAATCTACCCCCTTAAAATAATTTTGTCCTCGAAATTAAATCGGCAAAACTAACAGATGAGAAGGATAGATAATCATACCTCTCGGTGCAAACAAATATGGGTATCACTCGCACATCTCATCCTCCCACTCCCAGGTCGACTCTTCTGGAGAATGATGCCTCCAAGCGACGTGAACCAAAGATATCACCTGGTTTCTCAGCACCTTCTCACGGCGATCCAGAATCTCCACAGGCTGCTCTGGATAACTGAGAGTAGGTCCAACCTCAATCTCTGAATGATCGAGCACATGGCTAGGGTCAGCCACGTACCGTCTCAACTGTGATACGTGGAATACGTTGTGGACCCCCATTAGTGCAGGTGGCAAGTCTAGCCTATAAGCCACATCACCGACCCTCCCGCTGATCACGAAAGGCCCGATGAAGCGCGGGCTAAGCTTCCTACCTCCACCAAAACGTATCGTACCACGAGTCAAAGATATCCGCAGAAAAACCATGTCTCCAACCTAATCACAAACAAGGTCTCAAGTTACTAAAAATCAAACATGATCATCAACTCAATAACAACCTGCTTCTAATCCTATCTCCAGTTAACTAAGTCAAATATTGACAAGGGTCAACTACTGGTCAACAACTAGTCAATTTCTCAACATCCAAGTACTTGGTCATCAACTGGTCAACTTTTAGGATTTTACCTATGCTAGCTATCTAGGTGTTGGCAACTAGAGATTAGCAAAAGAAAAACTCTAAAATAGGCTAGCTCTTAACCTCCCAATCCTATCAAGTCATCTATAACTAAATACCTACAAGCTAAGCACACCAATCCCAAATACCACATATATATATGCTCAAGAACAACAACCCATCACATATATCCTAAGTATATCATCTATATATATGACTGATCAACCAAGGGTTAAGTAGACTAAACTTATAAGGAACTGAAACAAAAGCTTAGAATTTAGGCTAAGGATGAATGGTCTGAAACATCAATATAGGCAAAAGGGAATGATGCTAAGGAGACTGAATTTATAAGCTAAAAGTTAGGACATTTGGGTCCACTTGTATAGTCAATGTGAAGGAAACCTACATGGTGACTGAAACATGCCTCTAGATCAACCTGGCCTCTCCTCTATATCAGGCTGAACTAACTACATGCAGGATAGTGGTCTGAAGAAGTGAACCAAACTGGTGTACAGGGATTGCAATAGGCAGTATACTGCAAATGAGTGCAGTCTACGTACCAATCAAAATACATTACATATATATACAACTATATATATTAACCCTCATCACCTCAACTCTACTCAAGGTCTAATAACACCAACTCCCTAACACATGCCTATCACTCCAAGAAAAGGTCAGATACTGCAGGGTGTGTTGGGACAGAATAATGGTCAAGGGAGAACTCTTATCAACAACCCACATTATATCCCCAATGAATACAATTGTCCTAAAAGGACTGAACAACCCTGCCCAAAAAGGTTTTGTAGGGCAGGTACTGCATGTTATAATGAAGGGTATTGTAAGGATATCAAGTAAGGTAAATGCTAAGAGATTAGTAGGTCACCATGTACAGGAGTAAGGATGAGTGCAGACCTCTAATATGCATGATACTAACTCTCAGATATGTAGAATATGGTAAGGGGTTAATGGTTATATTGGTGAGTCAATTATTGGGGTCTGAACTATGGTCCGGTGAAACCTATGATGCAACATGGTAGATAATGAAAGCTGAGTCCAGAGAACAACTTGTACAAGTCTGAACCAAGGGAACAGGGTATCTAGTGAAGGGTCTGCACACTGCCTATAAAGGTTGATCAAATATGACTGAACTCAACACAAGGAGGACTTAACTAAAATAGAAACTGGACCAATATAGGCTAACAACATGTCAATAATCCAATACAACAATGATCTATAGGTACCAACCAAACCCATATTCTATATGCCCATATCATCTGCAACCTATCCATATATATAGACCCCTCAGTCTTAGGTGAACTACAACTATACTCAAGGACAGGCTCTGGTCATGGGTGCCTCACTGGAAAAAAAATATAGAAAAATAATAACAATCATCAAGGCTGTAAGGCATACTAACATCCTATATGTAAACTGGTTGGTATTATAATAACAAGGAAATCATCTACAATGGGTTACTATTCTAATACCGATGCTAACTATCATCTCTAGGGTACAGACGCTCTACAAGTCATCACATCATTACACTATGAAAGAACTACATATGAATAAGCTCTACAACTAATATTCATACTCCTAAGTTATTTGATGGAATACAATTTTTAAAACAACAGAAGGGTATAATCATATGCGTCTGTCCAAAATCATATTACTCAGAGTCTTCGTCATGCTAGTGAGCAAGGCTACGATAATCACAGAGTCCTTGACTAAGGCACATACCTCTAGAATCATAGTATTTAAAAAATTTTGCATTGCCGCATGCTTGGCAGCGAAAACCTTAAATTCTCACACCCGAGAAATACGTCCTAAATCCGACTATATGTCCTCACTATGCCAGCTAACACGACTATCGAAGATTCTAGATCCCATAACTGAGGTGACCTAGCCCATATGATTTATTTTGGCAGAAAATTAAATCGACAATGAATACCAAGAATCAGATTTATCTACGAACAAGAATGATAAGCAAGATCTGTTGGAACTGAATTTCGAGATGGTTAAAATATGGCAAGGAACGGAATTGAGATGGACAGAACCTGCGATAAGCTCTCCTACTGCCTGTGCACTCTCTCAGCCGATGATCAGATCCTCCGCAAAGTAAACACCTGTCCAGCCTCTTCCGGCATTCGCCCCAATCGTGCCCTAATTTTCTACAAAAAGGGCAACTGGTAATCTGTTGCTGTCTAGGGGTCTGTTGTGTCTGCAACGGTGGTCCCCTCGGTTGCTCTGTCGGAGCCCTAGCTCCTGCTTCTACCTGAGTCATTGTTGTCTGGCTCCTGGGACACTCCCTACACCGGTGCTCCGCTGAACCCCAAAGTAAACACCTCCCAAGCCACTTTCTGTAGTCGTTCCACCCATGGCCTGCCTTCTTGCAGAAGTTGCACCTAGCGTCCTGCTGCTGTCTAGATGCATGGTAGAAATATACACGTCCCTGACCCTTTAGGGGCTGCTGAACTGACCTCTGCTGATACTGATGCTGAATCTGGCCTCCCAGTGGCTGAGTGGCCACCAGCTCTACTGTCGCCCTGACCAACTGGTGGGTATCGTGTACGTTCTATCGAAGATCAGCAGATTGACTCTGCTGCATCTGCTGTTGAGTCTCCAGGAATTGCTGGAAAAGGGTAAACATCTGAGCCACTGCCCTTGAAGGTAACTGCTGCTGGAATGTATCCGGAATGACGGGGGAAGACCTCTAGACAGGTGGAGGTACACTCCCAAAAGCTGCAGACGCTCCTATATGAGCAGAAACATGAGGTGCTATGGTCCCAGCGTCCTCAATCGGGTGAGGGGTGGTAGACCTCTCACCAGCGTCTGCTTGGCCAGAGCGATGCGATCGTGTCTCAACCATCCTGGAGACACATATCAACAAGAACCAATTACTGAGAATGAGTCGAATATCAAGGAGGACAGTTAAAAAAAAATTTAAGGGAAGACGATAAGTAGCAAATCTAGATAAAAGGAATCTGATAAGGAGTTTTTCCTAGTGTGATTGAGTACCCTAAAAAATATCCTAATCCTACTGCAGGCTATAGTGATACTCTAGTTCGAATACCACTACATAAACCTGACCTGCATGGGCCACCACTAAAACGTGTCACGACCCGCACCCTAGAGTAAGGGCACGAGACGTGGGTACGTCCAGCCTACGTCGCAGTGTCGGTGGTAGAACGCTGCCCTAGGTCAACATCTAACAATATAAAGGTACTTGTACAGTATATACTCTCCGAATGGAGGTGACATAGCAGATACAGCCTCAATCACAACTAAGGTAGAACAGGATAAAGATAGATAGATAGATAAATATCTAGAATGAAAATACAGAGATACAATCCAGAATTCTAAGTGTCTAAATAAGTACATATCCAAAATATGTCAGAATCCATATACAGTAATCCATGAAAAGTAAAGACATCCTAATCTAAGGGAGCATCGTCAACTGCTAGTAGATCCTGCTGCTGGTCCAAGTCACAGCACTCATCTAGGGTAGCACCATAGTAGGTAGGGCAGAACGCCTCAGCCTCGTCCTCTATAATATTTCAACAGGTCCAGTCATGACAGGAGCGAGCACAGTACATCTCAACAAATCATAGCAGGTCAGGATATATAATCATGCTAGAGAGTAAGATACAAAAAACTGAAGGAAATAACATGATAAAAAGGAAGACTGTAAATAAATAGCTACAGTATATAGAGAACTATCAGTGACTAGTGATTCAGAGCAAAAAACGATTATGTAAACGGTACGATGTTGTACACGAGTAATCTAAAGAGGGCGTACACGAGTAATACATAACCACTTCTACTCCCCCGCCCCAATCAATACACAAGGATCTAGCCAAGTTATGTTATTGTACATGAAGGTCATGTGAATACATGATTATACACGATTTCACACGTTTCGTACACGAATGTCACGAATACAAGGGGTACACGATGCTCACGATAAAGTACACAAACACGAAATATCCGATGTATCCGCTAAGGGGATAACATCGCACGACAAGATCCATATAGTACTATTCCATGTTTCCAACGTGTCAGCATCATGTAAAGTAATCTAAAGCAGGAAATATAATCATAAACAAGATATAAAATGATCAGAGAATGTACTCGCCTGTATCCTGAGAATCTGAAGAATATCTACTGTCAGAGGAGTGGTGTCTGTCTCCTATAGAACTATACAAGTCACTATGAGTCTAAAATGATAATAAGTTGCAAGTCAATGCATTCTACATGAATCTAGGTCAATCTAGACCAAAGTCAACTCTTGATTAACTCTGGTCAACCCTAGAAGTCAAACTAGGTCAACCAAGTCAAACAAGTCTATACTAGTCTAACTAGTCTATTCTAGGTCTAACAAGGCTATACAAGTCCAATCTTGACTCTATACTGGCATTCAAGCCACCCATAGGCTAAGAGCCCTAGGCTATAGGCTATCTCATGCCTATAACCAACCTACAAATCACATCTACACATGTCAATTCATATATCTAAAATATAATACACATATTAATATATTTATATAATCTAATATAGAAATACACCTTAACATGTAGGCTACTATATGTATACCACACATACAAGAATAGGGAAGGGCATATGTGCTTATGTGTTCAAGTGTGTGTGTGTGTGTGTGTGTGTGTGTGTGTGTGTGTGTGTCATGAGAGTACAAGAGTGTGTGTCACTTGAGGGTGTCAATGTGTGTGTGAGATAGACATGTGTGGACATACACTTGTGTGTGAGATATGACATGTGTGTGTGTGTTAGTGAGACATAAACAGTATCAAGAAATCAGTGTACCTGTGTGTATACAGGGATAGTGTGGCATGGCAGTGAGTAGTGTTCAGGTGTCAATGGAGTATGTGTGTGTGTTTGTGACATGAGGGTGTGAGACAAATGGAAAAACAAGGAATACAAACCCTGGAAACAGTTAGTGAATATGCTTGAACCTGGGTATGTATGTGACATGAACAGTGAGTAATATGAAACAGTAAGCAATGGCATAAATCTGAATCAGTGAGTAGTAAAAACAGGGCAATGTGTCAATAGAAAAAACAGGGAATGAACAGTGTAAAATGAAATGGAAATCAATGCAAAACAGTGTACATATGCCAAGGAAAACAGGGAATCATTTGTGTGTGGGCAATACAAAATAGTTAGCTAAATAGGAAATCTGGAAAAATAGAGTGAATGGTGATCAATCCCACATTTAAATTCAAATCAGTGTAATAGGGAGGAACAACTCAGGTATTAAGAAGTGGAAATCATTCAATTCAGGTTAAATAGGAAAAGAAACAAACTTTCAGTTTCCTGCATTTCAAAACCCAACACAAAGTCCAAATTCCCATTCTCCAATCATAAAGCCTATTTGAATTGTAATACTTCATTAACATGAACTAAAAATCATGTGGGGATCATTTAATCAGTGAAAACATTACTCAAAATAGGATTTAGAGGTTCACAATTTGAAATAACCCATGTATCAGTAATGAGTATCAGCCGATTTCCATCCTTCCAATTTGAATCCAAATTTCACATAAAACACCCAAACTAACATGTAAACTCAATCTAACATACATTATTAATCATGTTCGGATCTAATTAGCAATTAAAATCACAAATTAAATCATTAAAAACTGAATTAAAACACCGAACAAACCACAGAACTGCGCACGTACAGTGCATTCCTCGTGCACGCACGATACCGTGTCCGACACGACACGAGGACCCACAAAACTTCGGGGGCCTCGTGTCAGACACTGCCCGCACCCACGTGTCCAATTACACGTGTCCAAGTGGCGTTTACTGTACGAAATCGACCCCGAGTAGCAGGGGAATGCTACCTGCGCGCGCGCGTGGTGCACCCCGCGTGTACTCGTGTCCATTGCAACACGACACGACACCAAAACAATCTCAGGACACTGGAATCCCATAAGCGAGATTAAAAACTAATTTCCTATTCAAACCAATTCCTAAAACAGTGATAAAATGCCCACTGTGATATTTCATCGAACACCTACACGTATCTACTGATACGTGTCCGATACGGACACGTATTGGACATAAAAATCAACAAAACCTATACCAACAGTGAGGGTAGACCTAGGGCTTCCTATTTATGAAATCAAAACACTATTTTATGGTGTGGATTAGAAATTTACCTAGGGTTTGCAATGGCTCAAAAAGCCCCAATGTAAGTGGTTCCTCAAGCTACCAAAACTTCTTCAAATTGGTCCTTCCCTGAAATATCTCACCATAGCCATAGAGAACAAAGCAATTAGAAGCTATTGCAAAAAATTAGGAAGAAAAAGGAGTTGGAATGGAGGAGTTATGGATTGGGGAAGAAAGGGTTTCCTCTTCTTTAAACTTGCAAAATTTCTAAGGAGGCTAGCCCTAACTTTGAGGAGGCATTAAATAGATGGGGGGAGACCCTTGGTGGCCGGCCAAGTGGAGTGTTGGGCTAGGGTTAGGGTTCTACTAGTGGTCTATAGGCCTCTATAGGCCTAAGTCATAAGTCATGACTTGTGAAACCACAAGCCATTCTCTAGCCAAATAAATTCCTAATTTCTCCAAATAAATTCTAATGAGTAGGATATCACTAACTTAGGTCAAGCTAGGGTTACACACTCTAACCAAGTAGTCATGACCTAGATTAGCTTCTAGGACAATCTCCTAAGTCACCCTGAGTCAAAGTCAATAATAGCACCAAATCAATTATACTAAAAATCACTAAAAATTTCTATAATTATAATTAATACTAATAAATCCCAAAAAATTCCCAAAATTTTAAAAATGACCAAAATACCCTCAAGCTAGAAATGTGGTAGTGACACCAATATGGCTACTGAAGCAGCTATTGGCCCGAACAAGAACGTAGCTCCTACGCGAAGCTCACAACACTACCTGCGACTCTTCCAGCATAACAGGGCACGTAGCTCCTCGCACTCCAATATGGCTAATGAAGACATTATTGAGTAGGGAATAGCCCAACCTGTGACTCTTCGGATTGGCAATTAATTCAAACACTACAAAAATACCCCTATTTTGCAACGGTTTTACTGCAACGCTTATATGGATGTTGCTGAAACTATAATATGCAATAGTTACATAACAGTTGAAATAACCATTTCCAAATTATATATTTTTGTAATGGTTAGAGATTAACCATTGCCTAATACACTTTTTTATAATAGTTCATAAATGCTTGCTAAACGTTTTTTTTCAGCGGTCAAGCAACAGTTTTTTGAAAGTGTTATCAAAGTGAGTTGAATGGACAAAGATTATGCAAGGGGTTTAAGTATTTGTTACAAACTTATTGATATTTTGCAACGATTACATAAAGCCTTATAAAAAGGCTCATTGTTAGCAACAGTTGTGCAACAATTTTTGCAACATGTTGTGAGTAGACTTATTATTATAATGATTGTGCAATAATTTATGCTATGAGTTGTATTTGTTTGGTTTAATAACAATATTTACGATAACTATTGTTAAAAGAATAAATAACCATTACAAAAATATTGATCTCGCAACAGTTTGTTTATAGTCGTTGCAAATTCAATGTCCAATTTGAATTTTGCTTATACATATAGGGATTTAAGCATTAGAATTACTCGTATTAATTGGTTCCTTGTTGGCTAACAAAAAATATTATATAATTAATATTTAACATCGATCCAAAATCTTTAATTGATGAAAATGATATAAGTACATATATTTTATATATTTAAGTATTTATATGCAAATGATCCTCTAGCTTAGTGGCAGAGAGGAGCCATGTGATACAGGAGGTCGGGAGTTCGAGCCCCATTGGTGGTAAAAAAAGTACTTGACATTGACAATTGCCTATTAACCAAAACAATTTTTAACAGCTGGATGAAACATTTTAGGCAAAGGTTGTCAGCCATCGTGCATTACTCAATATTTACAATAGTTTGTTAATTATTGTCAAATATGTTATTGACAACACAATTTAACTGTTACACACTAATGTGAGATCCGTTGCATAATATGTTATTTGCAACTATTTATAGAAACGTTGCATAAACCTCTAATATTCATTGCAAAAGGAATGTGCAACGCTCGAATTTACAATGGTTTCAATAACTGTTGCGGATTGATTTTACAACGGGTTATATTGATTTTACAATGGTTTTCGACCGTTGTAAGACACCCTTGTTTCTTATGGTGAAACCAGGTAGCTTGGACCTCGAAGTCGTCCAAGATGTTGTTCAGGTTCGAACCCCTTATGCCAAACGTTCAGGTGCATCTCAAAACTCTGTAGTTGTTCTTCTACAAGGCCACAGCTTCTTTGAACGAAGAGATCTACAACCAACAGCCGACTTATGCAAGGCCCGTGGCCGTCCGAAGCTAAGTCGGGGTCAAACATAATAGGGGAATGAATGGAAACTGTGAGCAAGGTCTCTCCCGAAAGCTCTTCTTTATCTAGGCTGTGTGGTGCAACACATATCCCATGTCGTAGTCGGTCAAAAGGCTCCTGCGTGAACCTAGGACTCAGCAGAATGAATCTCATTTAATAGATTCATTTGACTTAGCTTTTAGTCTCCGCTCCTCGAGCCCCCCAAAATATCAGCAATTAAAGGGGTATTGACTCAGCCGTTCAAAAACAATCATCAAATTTTCTTAAGAGCAGAGCGACTTAGATGCTTCGTAAAAGCACAGCTCTCTCAGTGTCCTAGAAGTGCAGCTCCTTCAGTTCAACCCAGAAGCACAGCCCCTTCACGGCCCCTTCATTGGTCTCTCATTATCCCAGAAGAGCTGCTCCTTCAGTTCAACCCAGAAGCGCAGCCCCTTCACGGCTCCTTCATTGGTGTCTCAGTACCCCAGAAGCATAGCTTCTTCAGTTCAACCCAGAAGCGTAGCCCCTTCACAGCTCCTTTATTGGTCTTTCAGTATCCTAGAAGTCCAGCTCCTTAAGTTTAACCTAGAAGCACAGCCCCTTCACGGCTCCTTCATTGGTCTCTCAGTATCCCAAAAGTGCAGCTCCTTCAGTTCAACCTAGAAGTGCAGCCCCTTAACGGCTTCTTCAGAGCTCCCTCAAAGCTTTCCAAAAGCGCAGAGACTTCATTGCCTCAAGAGCACAGTCTCTTCATCGCCCAAAAGTGCAACGACTTTGTTGCCTTAAGAGCACAGTCTCCTCGTCGTCCAAAAGCGCAGTGACTTCATTAACTCAAAAGCACAGTCTCCTCTTCGCCCAAAAGCGTAGTGACTTTGTTGTCTCAAGAGCATAGTCTCCTCGTCACCCAAAAGCGCAGTGATTTCGTTGCCTCAAGAGAATAATCTCCTCGTCGCCCAAAAGTGCAGCGACTTCGTTGCCTCAATAGCGCAGTCTACTCGTCGACCAAAATCATAGTGACTTCGTTGCCTCAAGAGCACAGTCTCCTCGTCGCCCAAAGGTGCAGTAACTTCTTTGCCTCAAGCAAGTCTCCTCGTTGCCTAAAAGCGTAGTGGCTCGAACACTCCCAAAAGTACAGCTCGTATAGCGTACAATTTCTCTACAACGTGGCATCATGCCACGTGGACAGTATGGCAGTTGCATCTTATCAGATATAATTGGTTTCAGTTTGGTGTATCTTTTCAAATAGATCAAATCTAGTTTGTTTAAACTACCGCCCTTGAGATAGAGTCGAATTAAATTTGTTTAAACAATTTATCTTTTTAGATACGATCATATCCAGTTTTGTCTAACCCCGTCGCTCCTGTTTGTTTAAACGGTCGTTCTCTCGATAAGAGCAAGATTTAGTAGATTTTATCTGAGCAAAGTCATCGAGCAATGGGTACACACCATATTTTAATTAATTGTCATACCGATGAAGGATGATAAATGTCCAAAAAGATCTTGAACACGAAGGATTCCAGTAACTACCATGTGTCAGCTCAACAGCAGCCTTCATAGGACAATTATAACGGATGATCCCCAAAAACTTGCATGTGCAGCGTTCCTGCACGCCAAAACCCTTATGCACATCATATATGTGGTTGCCTACAAATAGGAGTCCATCTCCTTCGTTCAAGAGAGTTCGGCTTCTTCTTGATTGGCAACCCCGAGTACTACTCGCAAGCATTAGAAAGTCAGAGCAAGTCCAGTTTGTCGTCAAATCGTCAACGAAGTAAAGTGGCCGCCACAGTGCTCTATCTCCACCGTCATACTTGCCCAATTTTTTTTACCTAGATCTCATGTTTAGGAATTTCTTGTATTCTTTATACGTTTAAAATACAAAAAGTTCGTATAACTTTTGTCATGGCAAAGAAAAAGGCGAATCTGCTAGGGACTTCCTTCTCCTCCGACGAGAAGGTGGTGACGCAATTCGTTGACAACTTGCTGGGGTCTTCTCAAAAGATGCTGGTCATATGCTTCAACCGTCAAGCTTTTAAAGATCTCCTCTCTGAAAAGAAGTCGAGCCCTTCGAAGCAGGTCGTAAAGCCGAAGAAGACTCGACGAACTTCGATGCTCAAGGCTGCTGCGACAAACAACAAGATGAAGGGGGACGTGATCCAGATCCCTCTGGACGGAGAAGCATCGAAGATGCCTTCGACCGCTTGTGCTTTATTACCTCAGTCAACTCTTATTACCAAGAAGCGCATCGAAGAGTGCAGCTCCCTTGCTGCACGTCAGACGAATGCACAGCGCAGAAAGAAAGGTGCAACTTCCCACCCGCGCACGAAGATGGCAGTGTAGGCTAAAACTTCTGTCTTTGATAAAATTGCCCACCCTTCGGGAAAACCTATGGATTCTGAATGCTACACACCTTTTAGGGGTAGCACGAAAAAGTCCAAGGAAGCACGTACCTCGTGCGATCAACATTCTATGCCAACAACGATGTCGAATTCTGAGTATCACGTACCTTGCAGGGATGACACGAAGAGATCCAAGACAGCACGTGCCTTGTGCGACCAAAGTGCTATGCCATCTACTATGTCGGACTTTGAATACTACGTACCTTCCAGGGGTAGTAGGAAGAAGTCTAAGGCTGCACGCGCTTTGCGCGACCAACGTGCTACGCCAACAGCTGATCGAAGGCTTGCGATGATGGTCACGCGCGTAGCCTACAGAAAACATTACAAAATTGGTTTGAGTGCTTCAATGCCTCGACCATTAAAGCCCCGCTGTCACTTGAGAGCTCATGTGCATGATTCAAGCCAGGGGTGCATACTCTGAGGACAGACTCATGCGAGCACCGTTGCTGTAAGCATGAAGTGAGTCTGCCTCATGAGCAACTCTCTGACAAGAACCTAAGCGTATCTCACGCGTAGGAACGGGAAAGAGGGGAGCTACCTTCACTTTTACACTCATTCGCACAGCTTCTTTGTGCGTTTGAAATAAGTACAGATGCGAAGACCCCTGATCTGCATAACGTGATCTCTCACAAGCGCAAGACGAGGGAGGACTCTGTTGCGTGGAACATGCCTGGCCCAAGGTACACTTATGCCAGAATCACCATCAACTATTATTGCTGCCAAGTAGCAGCATCGCCACCAAAAAGGCAGTCCCTTTTCCAACGACTACGATCGGCAGCATTTGTCCACCAGAGACTTTAAAAAGGATCGTCGAGTGAAGAAGAAGATGAACTCCTCGTTGCTTCATGCAACGCGACGTGGGGTTCTCCATCTCTCAAGAAGCATTCCAAGAACCCTTCCGCCTTGGGCAGTAAATCTAAAGGCCGACTTAGAGGCAACAAACTGGTAATATCCTGCACGGGTGTGTTCCAACGTACCCGCACTCAGACCAAGCTCTTGTCGCAAACTGGGGGTAGCCAACTCCCCACTTTTTATGAAAATTGCTTATTTCAACCTGAAGAGGGATTGTATGTAACTGACATAGATGCCTCCATGAGCGCAAGCTACCAACAAGCTGGAGATAGTAATTACGTCGAGTCGGAGGATGATCGCAATCTACCTGTTTACCCTCAGGATGTCGAGACTATGGTGTCTGAAGCATAAAGCGAAAGATCCACAGTCCCCTCTATCTCTCCACACCTTATGAAGCAGCGAAGGTTACAACCATCAAAAACTATATAGAGGCTTTGGATACGGGCCTGAATACATTAAACGAGACCATGCAGGCCTTGACCTCTGTAGTCCTGGAGGTCAAAGACAAATAGACATCCAATGCTTCTACTCCAGCAAATCAAGACCCCAGAACGAATGTGGAGTCCAATGCACCTTCTCATGCGCCAAATCCCGTCGTGAACCAAGCACTACCACATTCGTCTACTCTGTCAACGACTAGACGCACAATGTCAAATGACATACAATAGGCTCTCAAGGAGTTGTACGCTCGCTTTGACGCCCGAGAGAAGAAAGAATCATTCTAGAAGATGGGGATCCGACAACCATATCCCTCTGAATAGGATAATGTGATATATCCTCCCAAATACAAACCACAGATGCTTGCACCATTCAATACGAATGAGTCTCCTCGTTGATACTTGAGGTACTTTGCCTTACTAACGGGGCATCTGCCAAAAGTTAATGCTCTGCTTATAAATATATTCATAGGGGCATTACAGGGGGTAACCTACGAATGGTTTTGCAGCCTCCGCGATAATTGTATTTTGTCATTTGACAATTTGAAGCATCTCTTCCTCGCTCGATTCTACGAAGGAGGAATGGACATGACGATGTTCACTCTCGTGGATATTGTCCAGAAAGAGAATGAACCTGTACGTACTTACATTTAGCGCTTCCGCCAGGTAGCTTTGAGGCTACCACCTGGTATACCCGAGCCCATGCTTATGGATTCCTGTCGCAAGAACATGCTTCCCGTAATCAAATTATGGCATAGTGCTCCATGCTTAGAATGGACGTCTTTCATTACCAAGGCGGATGTGGTTCAGAGAAAAGCTCGGGATGCATAATTGCTGGGATTAAGTTTTCCTTTGCTTGAAGACCAAGGGAAACACTCGTCCAGCAATAACCCTGCCCACAAGGATATGAAAGGGAAGCAAGCCCCGACCGTCAATATCTCCAATAGTTCAGCGTCAATGAACCAGAAGCTGGCTGAAGCACCAAATTTGAAGGAAAACTACTCCTTCAACGACGAAGATATACTAGAACTCTTCGACATGTTGATGAAAGGTGGCAAGCTTCAACTACCACCTCCCAAGCATCCTGGCGAAGTAAGAAAGGTGGACAATCCAAAGTACTGTCACTATCACCAGTACGTTCACCATTCAACATGCGACTGCTACATATTGAAGAAATAAATCCAGCGCCTCATTGATGCCAAGGTCATCTCACTCGACTACGAAAATAAGACGGTCACAGCCAACATGGTGAGCCTCCAGTATGAAAGCTTCCTGAAAATAGAAACTTAAGACAGTGTTGTCCCCATCCCAAGGGCGACAATGGAAGTGGTGAACCTTCTGTCGGCCCGTGATAATGCTCAAGGCCTTATCCCGCTTAAGATACTACGAGGCAAAGTTATATAGGTCCATCATGATCTTACCCAAGACATGATGCTGCCTGTAGTACACTTTGTTAAAGAGAAGAAAATCAAGTCGTGTCGTTTGGTTTCTATATCGATCGATGATGCTCTGGTTACCACCAGCTCAGCTCACCAGCAAAAAGATAACCAGGCGACGAAGGAGAAAGTACCTCCGCCTGCTACTGCCACCGTGCCCGATTCATCGGAAGTAGGCCCATCTCAAACTCCTACAGCAGATAAGCAAAAGCAGAAAGAGGTTCGCTTTGACATACCTCTAAGGAAAATCTGTTGGAAAATAGCCCATCGCTAAAAAAGTCTATCGCTAAGCTGTCGCCATTCGACGGCTTAGCGACGGATTGCCGTCAACAAGAATCGTACATTTAGCAACGGCTAGCCTATGGATTTTTGTCAAATCAAGTATCAGGCAGTTTATTATACTACTTTTTAGCGACGGACATGTCCGTCGATAATACGTCGGTAATCACGTATCAGAGATTTTCTGATATGTAAAATATATCGCCAATCCATCGCTAATAGTCGCTAATACTCGACGGTAGAGCGACGGATTAGCGACGGTATATCCGTCGCTTAGGCTCTGGAAATCATCATGTTTCCAGAACCTTGGCGACGGTTAATCAATCGCTATGTTGTCAAAAATTCGTCGCTAATGCGACGACGTAGCGACTGCTTAGCGACGGAATATCCGTTGCTTAGGTTCTGGAAATCTTCACAGTTCTAGAACCTTGTCTACAGATATTCCATCACTAATCCATCGACATCCGTCGCTAACTAAAAATTCTCCAGTTAGCGACGGATATTCCGTCGCTCAGCCGTCTGCTTCCGTCGCTTGGCAGACGCAAGTCCGTCGCTAACTGGAAAAGTTTTGAATTTTTTTTGTATAAAACAGAGCATTCCATGTTCGTACAACATCCGAAACATCGAAACATCACAATATGCATCACACCTTACACAAACCATCAAACCAATATACATCACATACCAATATACAAATATCTATCACAAATACATCATACAAACCAACATATATCATACACTAATATCCAAACATCCATCACAAACTAATATCTAAATATCCACCATTATCCCAAACATTCACCAATATCCATGTGACAATATCCAAAATTCGCAAATATGCAACATTTAAAAAACACTTCCAAACATTCAAATTTAATAACATCAATGAGAAGGAGGAGGTGGATCGTCCGCTGATGGTAATCCCTGCTGCACTCAACGAAGATACTCCTCCACCATGTGTGCCGACAGGGTATCAAAGACATGGCCTAGAAGTTGGCATAGCTGCTCTGGCGATATTATGTTAAGGAGTGTCGTCACAGCAGGAGACGGTACCAGAGGGGCAGCAGGGTCAAAAGAAAGACCCCCGACGAAAGAAGGATCGAGAATATCCAAAGCACCGGAAGCAGCAGTAGACAAACCGGGAGCAGAAGAACCAGGAACAGATGGACCAGGAGAAGAAGAACCGGAAGCTGAAGAACCGGGAGCAGTAGAAGGATGCGGATAGTACGTGGTCATATGCTCTCGTAAGTCCGACACCGCCTCGGTCAGAATCACAAGTTGTGTCCTCACATCATCACCTGTCGGGGTCACGGGAGGAGGACACAGGGGCGGTGGAAATTTCGGAATCGATGCCTATAACGACGCTAGAGAGTCGCATCCGTAGAGGCGCCCTTTCCTAAAGCCGCCGACGGTATCTATGAACATGTCGTCGAAGCGAGCGACCAAAGAAGGGGACACCTGGGCGGGCGTCGTTTCGCTGACATCCTCAAAAGTAGGGGGTTGAACCCGTCTAAGGGCCTCATGATACGCAGCTTATCTAATGAATGTGTTTATACTATAAGTTTTCCTAAGTTATAATCTAAATTCTATGTTTCTCTAACTTATAGTCTGAATCCTAAGTTTACCTAATTAAGTAAACAATACTTATAATCAAACATAAATCTCATAAATATAAGTACTTACATCAGTCTCCTTGGCCCTCTCGTCGACGAAGCTCTCGTCCTTCCGCTTCTTGTACGTATACTGGAATACATCGTGCATGGTGACCGAGTCCGTCTCTTTTTCCTTCTTATCGTCCGTTGGGCCTGTATACAAAATATTCATAGAATTTAATTAACTTCGTATATTAATAGTACCGAATTAGATAGTAGAATAAATTTGCGGTATCTCACCAGATCTGCATGCGTCGCTACGTGGGGCCTTGATCCCCCCTATGTAGACCCGCGGCCCTTCGATTCGCGTTCGCTTTCTCCGATTTATGCTTTTTCGCAGGAGTATCCATCTTCTCCAAGATCTGATGATAATACTCCTGCCAGATCCATTCATTCTTCGAATGCCCCGAGTGAAGGTCATACACCGTGTCCTGTATCTTCTTTTCGGCGGCTCTTCTGTAGGTCCTGCGGATCGCCTCCTCGTGATGGGGGGCCACTAGAACGTCCTCTGACATACAAATTTAATTATCACGTAATTAAAAAAATAGTAGATTAAAGAGTAATTAATAATTAACCACAAGATATATATATATACCCTCATCTCGTCGAGCCAGGCGTACTTCAAGTCCAGGGGCACCTAAAAAAAAGTGAGGTAGGGGCCATGGTAGTTATCCCGGATAATGTGCCCTAGAATCCTGGCAGCATCCTATGAAAAAAACCTACAAAGAAGCAACGACTGGATTATTAACTTGAATAAATGAAACAAATTTAATAAATTAACTTAAATTTACTTACGATTCACCCACGGGCCATAGCTCTCGTCGGAACTCGCCCATCGGCCACTCTGGTGGCATCGGAGGATCCGTGGCTCCGCGTATGTACTTACTAGTAATCGGATGTAACTGAGCCCGGGGGTACTCCGGGGCCCACCGTTCACTAACTGGTGGATCCGCTGGCGGAACGGATCCGTTAGGGATGTAATCGCAGGCCTCGACGAAGGTGACAATAGCCCCGGGGTAGATCGACAGCGGGATGAGTCTGTGCCTGAGGTACTCTCTGGGTCGGGATCGCTAGATGGGGTCAGATCCCAGGAATGCTGAAGGCGACCACGACCACTACCACCAGCACTGCCACCATGCCCACGTCCACGACCAGGACCACCAGCACCACCCCCAGCACCACCAACGAGTACTAGCCACCATGACCTATAAATAGAACACATAAACATAACTAACAATATAGAAGTACAAATGAATATAAAACACAAGTAAAATATATACACTACCAGTAGGGCGACGAGTGCAGCCGCGACGAAAAGGACTAGGAGTGCCATATACAAAAAAAATCATATAATAAGTAGAAAATTATACAATAATATACCACCATGACTTGTTTTTAATATATATTGATATTTAATCTAATTATCGTCTTCATCCTCGTCCTCGGCCTTGTCTTTATCCTCATCCTCATCGTTGACTTTATTTGTATCCTCATCCTCATCAAGTTCTTCTTCTTCTTCTTCTTCTTCTTCAGCATCAATACTTGGGACATGATGCCTTTTTCTCCCCTGGTTGATAGCTAATTCTTGTGTATCAACCTCTTCCTCCCCTCTATTTTCCTCAATAATATCTTCAACATCCATGGTATCCGACTGTTGTCCCAAGTATTGGGGCTTTTCGATCTGGTCCTCTTGGTATGTTGGGTCTTCAACGTTGAATGTATTTCTAGATTTAATCTTACTTACTGCCTACCAGTCAAATCGATCTCTACGACGCCTTAGATAGCTTATATAGTAGACTTGAACAGCCTGAATTGCTATCACAAACGTGTTGGACCCTCTATACCTCTTACGATGATTTATATCGACGAATCCAAATTGTTTATTGATTCTCCAATCAATATTTGGTGTCGTATCGAATCAATCACATTTGAACATCATAATATGCATATCGTATGGGGCAGTATATTGTAAATCTATAATATCTCGAAGCACGCCAAAATAGTCAAAGTCTGGCTCGTCGTCATAGATGGTGCCTCTTATGCAAACACCAGAATCCTTGGTACTGAAGTCGTCATTGAGAAATTCGGCATTTATAGCATTCTGAGTTTCCTTAAACTTGAAGCCATTAACGATATAGCCTGGCCAAGTCTTTGCATGCTTCTTCGGTCCCAATGCCAAATAATGAATGCTCTTATTTGTGAGTGTTGTTTCAGGCCATAAAACCTATAAACAAATATTGATAATTTAAATATTTTAGCTGCATATATTTTAATGGTAGTCGCATAACATATTATCTCAGTTACTTACGTATTTGCGAAACCAGGATGGAAAGGTAAAATTAACCTCACTTTGAAGTCCCTCATCAGTAATATCGGGTGTCCTCGTTTTGACTTTATCTCTAAATACACTATTAGAGAGAATAAAAATAAGTGTAGTCACTTACTTCACCAAATTAGAGATTATAACGAGTGTAAGTGTAGTCACTTACTTCTCTAAATCTTTCACTTCTTGTATGTTATAATTTAACAAGACATATCGGTTAACGGCATCATACTCATCGTCAGTCAACCACCGTTTCTTACTAGCCCCAATAGGCTTGCCCGTTACATTGAATATACCTCCATCCTCAACGTCTTCGTCATTTCTTTGAGGTCTATTTCGATTTGTCTGGACATGAGTATCAAAATAAATGGAGCAGAAGTTTGATACCTCCTCGATAAGATATGCTTCGCATATCGAAGCCTCTATATGAGCCTTGTTGCCAACTTTTTTCTTTAGATGGTGTAGGAACCTAGAGAGACAAATTATCTTAAGAATTAACATTGAATTATAAAATCCACTTAAAATCTACTTAAATTATATTAATTCTTATTTATTTTTCAAATTGGTACATCCATCGATAATGAACAAATGTACCGACACGGGCTTCCTATGCTAGATGAATCGGTAGATGCTCCATGCTGTCGAAGAAGCCCAGTAGAAATATTTTCTCTAACTTACAAATTATTAAGACAATTTTCTCCTCAAATTGAAGCATATGTTATATCGTCAACTTAGTTGAACAAATATCCTTGAAGAATATAGATAGCTCGGCCAACGAAACCCATACAATAGAAGGCAACAACTCTCTCAAAGTAATGGGTAGTAATCTTTCCATAAACACGTGGCAGTCATGACTCTTCATTCCTATTAGCTTGTGTTCGTTGAGATCAATGCATCTGGACAAATTCGACACATAGCCGTCGGAAAATCTTAAGTAGATATTCACCTGTAGATTATTAATCTATCTTCCTTGCTCAATGTATATTGCGCTATCGGCTTAGTTAATTGTCTACCAGTTCCCCTTTGTATCAAGTTTAGATAAGGACGCTTGCATATCTCGACTATGTCTTGTCTTGCTTTTGGATTGTCCTTCGTCTTTTCTTTAATATCCATGACGATATTGAAGACATTATCGAACGCATTCTTTTTGATATGCATGACATCAAGATTATGCCTTATAAGATTATCTTCCAATCAGGCAAGCCCCAGAAGATACTCCATTTACTCCGTTTGGTCCAGCTATGGCTTTGTCCGAACCCTCGACACAATTGTTCGATGGATCTTCAATTACGGTAGGCAAATCCTTTATATCTTTCCAAATATCGTATTCCGACAATCTGGCAAGCGGATGAGAAAATTCTTATTTTCCAGCTCTGAACTCGTCCTTGTTCTTTCTCTAAGGATGACTCGCGGACAAAAATTGATGGTGATAGTCAAAGAAAGAAGTTTTTTCTCCATGCTTAAGGCGGAACGCCTTACTATTTTCCATGCATATCGGACAAGACATGGTACCGTGAGTACTCCATTCCGACAGCATACCGTATGCTAGAAAATCATTAATTATCCACATCAGTGAAGCTCTCATCTGAAAGTTATATTTCCTAGAAATATCATAGGTCGCGACGCCGATCTCCCACAGCTATTTCAGCTCATCCACCAACGGCTGTAAATATATATCGATGTTCTTCGTTGGATTTTTGGGACCGCGTATGATAGCTATCAAGAACATATAAGGAGTCTCCATACACATCCATGGTGGCAGATTGTAAGGGGTAAGAATGACCAGCCAGCCGGAGTATTGAGATCCCGACTTCCCGAAAGGGGCAAAGCCATCAGAACATAGCGCCAGACGTACAGTTCTAGGCGCTACAGCAAAATATGGATGATACAAATCAAAATATTTCCACACCTCTCCATCTGAAGGATGTGACAATTCTCCATCGTCCTTTGTGCGTTCTTTGTTGTTCCACGTCATGTGTTCTGCTGTATTCAGAGACATATACATCCTCTGTAACCGCTTTGTGATCGACAAGTAATACATATACTTGTAAGGATGTCGTTTTCTAGTTGACTTTCCTTTTTCCTGTACTGGCTTGTAACGATCCGCATTACAGAAGCTGCAACTTTCTATGTGCTCGTTCTCCTTGTAGTATAATATACATCCATTGCGACAACAATCTATCTTCTCGTACCCCAGTCCCAGTTGTCGGACCATCATCTTTGACTTGTAGAAGTTTTTTGGGAGCTCTTTAGATTCCTTCGGTAACACTTCCTTGATTAGTTGTGTGATCCGAACGTAGCAAGCTTGTGGCAATTTAAAATCATACTTTATATTCAACAACCTCATCATCTCTGGCAGTATGGAATGAGTCTCACAACCTGGATATAGAGGAGTATCTGCATCCTGAAACATATCAGAAAACTCCTTCGTCTCGGGATTAGGATCCTCCGGATCAAATTAGGCCATGCCGTATCGTACACCATATCTCGTGCAAGGTTCTACAGGTCTCCATAATCAACAGAGCATCCGTTGTCCTCGATGACAAAATTTGTTGCAGCATTATCATCAAAAGCATAAGTAGCAGCTTCCGTAGCCTGTCTTTCCGTATATAGTTTACCTTGCGATGACCACAGGCCGTAATCACGTACGAAACCCTTACGGGTCAAATGATCTCTCACAGTCACCACTTCTTCGTAATGTCTACTATGACAATTACCACATGGACACTTGATTTTGTTACCGTCCATGTACTGAACTTTGCTCATGTCATACTTAAGAAACATTTTCACGTCTGCCTGAAAATCGTCACTCACACCTATTCTGCTCTCGTGTTGCTGTTTGTACATCCATATAAGATCAACGAAGTAACAACCCATCGCAGGTTGGATGTAAAAATATGCATCATAAGATAAAGTAAACAAAATTGCAATTAAAAATATATAGTCTGATACCGACCCCCCTCTACTTCGTCGCTCTACTTCCACTGCTTTTCAAGTAGGCCCCCTCTCTGACCCCCCTCTACTTCTCTGCTTCTCATTCGACTCTCTCGGCCTCCTATTCCGCATCATATGATATCCACCTCAATCAAAGCGTAGAGAAGTGTAAAAATATTAATATTAACCAAGGTTCACAGTATCGATATCGAAATCGGTATCACTATAAATCTCATGGCTTCCTCTAGCAGAGCATAACATACAAACGTGAAGTAGAGCTTCACATCCAAAATATTAGAAGGAAAAAAATTTTGATTGCTTATCACAAATCGAAAACTATTTATTTCTAATATTTTGAATATGAAGCTCTGTTTCATGTTTGTATATTATGCTTGGTAGAAGAAGCCATGAGATTCATGGTAATATCGATACTATGAACCTTGCTTAATATTAATATTTTTACACTTGTCTACGCTTTGGTTGAGGCGGATATCTCATATGATGCAGAATAGGAGGCCTCATGACCCAAATGAGAAGAAGGGGAGTAGGGAGGCTCACTCTATATACTTTAAGTACTACAATATACACTCTATACACTCTTACTTATGCAAGCCTTTTGAGGCAATCATCGTTATAGTAGATTTTCGAAAAAATCTATAACTCTGATAGGCCCAAATGACTTGGCATAAGTAAATTTAATTTTCAACACTTACCTAGCTACTACTAAGATATATTATATATATCCTTCTAGGATACTCACTCTATACCAAGGTTCGCAGTATCAACAAGGTTCTAAACGGCGGTAGATGGGTGCGTGGCGGAGAGAGTCCGCCTACCGCCTAGAGACCGCCTAGGCGATCAATACTGATACTCATAGAAATAGTCCGATACCGATACCGATTCTTAAACTCATATGATTAATAGCCAGATACCGATATCGATTCTAGGGTTTTAGGGTTAGGGTTAGGGTTTAGATACCGATACTCATAGAAATAGTCCGATATCGATAATCATATAAATAGTCTGATACCGATCCGATACTCATAAAAATAGTCCGATACCGATATTGATACCGTGAACTAGTTCGATACTGATACCGATACCGATTCCGATACTCAACAAAATAGTCTGATACCGATACCGAAGTAAACACATCAAGTTGTTAGATTGACAACAAATAACAATAAGTATATCTTAGTAGTAAACACATCAAGTAGTAAACACATAAATATATCTTAGTAGTAAACACATCAAGTAAACCAATCAAGTAAACATATCAAGTAGTACTCAATGACCCAACCCCCTTCCCCACCCCCAGCCTACGGGCCCCCACCCTCCCCTCCCCCTTTCTGTCCCCCCACCCTCGGCACCCTTCCGCTCGCCTACCCCCCCCCCGACGACCTCCCACCCGCCGACCGCCACCTTAAACCCCACCCAGCCGGGCCCCCACCCCCTATCCTCCCCCCACGATCGCCAAGCCCCCCGGCCCTATGACCTCCCCACCCTAAACCCCCCTCCTCCCCCCTCTGACATCCAACAACCCCCGGACCCCCACCCTCCACTTCCTTACCCCTCCCCCCCCGCGACTTGCCCATCCGCCGACCCCCTCCCTCCGCTCCCCTAACCCTCCCCCCCCCGTAGCCACATTTTCCCCCGCGGGGTACACCCCCACCCGACCACCAAAAGAGAGAGAGGGAGAAAGACATACCTGAGTGAGAAAGCAAGCGAGAGAGAGAGAGAGGTGAGAGAAAATTTTGGGGGAAATGAAAAATTTCCCCCCGTATGTTCGTTTTATGTTAGGGCACAATATTTAGCGACGGATTAGCGACCAATATATCCGTCGCCAGGACGTCGCTATACCCCCGCTAGTTTGCCGATGGATAACCCATTGCTATGTGGTCGCCAAATTTTTTGCCCATTTTTTCTAATATTTTCTCGCAAAATATTGACAAGTGGACGATGACATAACGACGGGTTATTTGTCGGTCACTATATGTCCGACGATATAGCGACCGATTTTCGACTGAGATTTATCCTTAAAATTAAAAAAAATAATTGGCTACAATTTGACGGAAGACCATCGCTGTTTCGTCGGTAGTCCGTCGCTAAATATTCGTCGCTAAAGTGCTATATTTTGGTAGTGAAGAGAAGACTCGGTAGTGGGGCTTATCAGCCCTATAAATTCGATATATTGGCACATCTTGCCAATACTCCAGCTCGACTGCCTTCCTTCGAGCTCCTTCGTCTCTCCATAGAGACTCGGGATGCCTTCCGCAAAGCTTTCCAGAACGATGATTCCTTCCTCACCCAGGTGCAACCGCCCAAGGAGGATCCTGCCGCGTGCCCGTATTGCCATAGTGTGGTCGAGGTGATTTCTAACATCACTTTTACTCAGCAGGATATGTTGCTGAAGAACAACCGTCATAATAGACCCCTGTACTATACAGGGTATATTGGTGCCATCAAGGTCGATCGTATCCACATCGACCATGGCTCATTCCTCAACATAATTCCTCGAAGTTTACTCCAAACCTTGGGGAATCTGATGCATCGGCTGACCGCATCGAACACTATAATCAGCGATTTCAACGCTAGAAAGAGTTAACCCTTAGACAAGATCCGGCTGAAATACCAGATAGGCAATCTCCAGATGGATGTGACTTGTTACGTCATTGATGCAGACATAAACTACAACATGCTGTTGGGTCGACCATGGTTTCACGAGTACATGATTATATCCTCCACTCTCCATCAATGCATGAAGTATGTAGCCAGTGACGGGACTATCAAGACTGAGTTTGCTGACATCGACCCGTTCCGAGGACTCAAAGCATACTGTACTGAAGCTGATCTGTACAAGTTAGTCCCCTAAGATGATAATGCTAATGATGCCGATGATAAGGCAGAAACTGCATCAGAAAGTGCAGCTATTGCTGAAGAGCCTTTGAAGGTTCAATTAAAGGGGAAGACTCCCCAGACACCAGCACCTCTTATCATCAAGCTTTGAGGAAAGGCCTCTTCTCGCTCGTCCCTGACAACGTTATATGCTAGCAAGGAGCCTATTTGAATAAAGCTCCCCCGAAGGGCCCCGAAAACAGCCCTGAGGTCGCAAGAGTCTCCAGCTCCAGCTCCCATGATAGTCATGCTGAAGAGTAAAACCCCTAAATTTTTATTATTTTTTAATAAATTTGGTACTAATTTTTTATTTATTTTGTATTTATACGTCGCATAGTTGTATTGTACGTCACGCGCAAAATTTTATTTTTCGTAATTGCTCGATAAGTGCGAATATGTGCGAGCGTACATATTTTTAGAAAAACATTTTTTTCTATTATTATAGTTTCAAAATAATATATGTAATAATTATTTTAGCTATCATACCAACATTTCCAAGTCTGTTATTTTATTTATAAAAAGTCTTTTGTAAAAACAGATATTAATAATAAATAATATTTTTTGTGCATACATATATATTTCATAAATATTTTATTAAGTTTAGTTTTAAATAATAATGTATTTTTGAAATTATTATTATAGTATTTTTGGAAAATATATTTTGATATTATTGTGGCAATTTAAATCTTGATTTGATTTTATGGATTGATTTAAATAGTAAATTAATATCTATATTTGAAATTTGATCATCTTATTTGATTTTAAACTAAAAGATAGAATGTAATTATATTTAAATTGACTTAGATTTGGATTTGAAATTTTTGAATGGATTTAATTTAATAATTGAATTATCTACTTGGGTTTAAATAAATCCTAATTCTTATCCAACTGGGAATTCTTACCTCCTATTTAAGGAGAGGCACTCATCCATAAACTTCTACCATTCATAAATTCTCCACAATTTCTTCCACCACAAAGTGAGTGCCTTGTGTCCATGTCCACATCTTATTCCATATTACATCTACATTATCTCATTCCCCGTGTCGGGCACACCCTGACATCATCGAATCCTAAACCCGACTCTAAGCCTGCCCTGGTTCACCCCGATCGCCCCGGCCGTCCCGACGCTACCCCGCTGTGCGTCAACAACCAATCCTGACCCTGCCAACAGCCATCCCCACAACCACCCGCTCCATGCCTCGGCCAACACCACCATCACCAACCCAGCCTTGTCGCCACCACCTCCGGCCAACCCGTACCCCTTCGACTATCCTGCACCACCGCGGCAACCCTACGACCCCCACGACAACCAGCCAGTACCACTTCCACCACCGGACCTCCACCACTAGTAACAGAACCAGACCGGCCACCTGCACCCAGTACATCCCCCTTCTCTCCATCGCCACCACCACCACATCTCCAAAAAAAAGAAAAAAAGAAAAACCAACAAACACCACCACCCCCTTACCTCTGCCATCCACCGCGCCCTCCGCCGAGTCGGCACCGCCCAATACCGAGTCCACCCCGTCGTCACCGCACAGCTCTGCCCCACCTCTGAACTGCCGCTGACTCCTCGGGCTGCATCCCTCACGAGCTCTGCCCTTCCTGCGCGCTTAGCTGACCGCGCGCCCCCATGGCCGCTGCGTCGGCCGCCGTACGAGCCGACGAATCCTCCGGCTGTCGCGCTAGCCCGTCTCCCCTTCGCCGTGGGCCGCCGCCACCGGTCCAAACGACCACTGCCAGTAAACCCCGTTCCCCTCTTCTCGCTCTCCCTTCCTCCAACGCCTCCTCCCTTTCCCCTCTCTCTCTCTCTCATCGCTCACTCTCTCGGTCACTCTCCAATTCTCTTTCTCTTTTTTCCTTCCTTTCTTTCATTCTTATTCTTTCATTGGTTATTACTGAGCTGAGGTTGGGTTTTGCCTCTTTATTTTTGTGAGATGGTCTAGCATTCGGGATTATTATTATTATCATTATTATAATTATAATTATTATTATAATAATAATAATTATTATTATATTATTATTATTGTTTTTATTATTATTTGTATTAAGAATGTATGTATGTATATGTAAATATATTATTAGTACTTTTGTATTATTGTTATTATTATAATTATTTTAATAGCTACTACTAGTAAAGCAGTATGTGGACGTTGTTATTATTATTATTATCATTATTATTTTTATTATTAGTATTAGTTATGAATATTAGGGTTGTGGTTATTAGTTTAGTTATTAGTATTTTTATTAAGTTATCAATTTTAGAATACGTATTATTATTTTTAAAAAGGATAGAGCTATATGTGTAATTTCAAAATTTGAGGTTTTACCTAAAATATTTTCCTAGATTTTGTTATATATTTATTTGAAAAATATTTTTAACTAATAGATTTCTACGAAAAATCCTACCTTTCCAACTTAGGGTTTTTGCCTTAAAAATGACTTTTAATTTTTTAGTATTTAATTGAAATAAATTATATTTCAAGTATTATAAAATATTTTCCAAAACCAAATATATTAATTGACTTCCTACGTTTTTTTCCATCTCGTGATTCAGCCCATCTTCCCTATTCCTTTACCAATTCTCTACTATCTTATGTCCACCCTAACTAATTCGACCCTTCTGGACGCCGTGCCACCATCAGAGGTAACTTTGTGTAGTTGTTACCTGAAGTCGCAGTTCGTGCCACCTTGATCATTGCAGTACACCTGGCGCTCTACCAGACAAGACACCTTGCCATTTGCTGTTTATTTATTTATCTCATATTTCATGCATTATTCATTATTTTCTTTATACAAAATAAATTGTGATACATGGCATAACCTGTTAGAACTTATTGTTCATTTATATTTTCTGCTATGTATTATTTTCTTACACATTAAACCTAGATTTAAGATACCACCTTGTGTGTTGCATTCATTGGCCTTGACACGTCGTACCACAAAGTTGTGTGTCAAATGTAGAACACGGACGTGCGTGATTGGCTGGCCACCATTACGTACAAGCCGTACGATAGGATTAACTGCTAATAGAATTGCATGCTAGTTTGACCTAGCGGTTATAGAGGTTCTCTGTTGTGGATACAACATAGTGGGCATTGGGCGGAGAGGACAATTCCTTAGCGTATGGGCTTCGATGTACTTTTCCTTGTGACCCGGAAGCTCCGTTGGAGATACGGGGTTGATGACCCATAATTACTGACGGCCACTGACGTTCTGCAGAATGTTATACTCTTATTGATTGGGCCTCTGGTGCTCCAAGGGGGGACTATGCCGATCCTATTTTAGCCAGGGCCCATGCGTAGGAAGGATTGTTCTTAACTACATTTCACATAGAACGGTTAGGCACCTTTATCCGTTAGGTATGAGTACTTTTGGTTTGGGTACTTGTATCTGACCATGGCTTGGAACAATAACTTATCGTAGATTAGTTCATCACATCTTGTCCTTGTTTGGTTGTAGGTGTGGCTTACTACTCCGATGAGAAGGTATTGAACCTTGATGGGGTCCGAATACCATATTGGATTCATAGCATGGAAAGATACGTCACCGTGAATTAGTTTACCATCTCCTGTCCTTGTTTGGTTGGGGGATGGTAAGCTAGTTCAATACGTGTGTATTGGACCATATTGTAATTCAATTGACTTATTTATTTGAGCAATATTTATTCAGTTTATATAGCATGATATTATGTGTCATCTTACGTCCCTCTAAGGACCTGATTATCTTGCCAGGTGTGTGCTCTTGTATTTAACAGGTGTTTTAGCCGTGGCCATGATCATCTCTATTTCTTCGAGGATTATTGTACTTTGATCGTCTTCGATTCGCTCGCCAAAATCATTCTTTTGTATATCATGTATTTCTTTTCATAGTTGGTAGTAGATTTGTCTCCGCCCAACTACATGTACCAATGACAATTCATAGTTGATTATATGATATCTTTTATTTTTATATTTTGTGGATAAGATTAGTTAGCTGTAGTTTACTGTATTTTACAGCTTATGTATTCATACGAGGCCCATGTACTTCGTATGTATATAGCTGGCATGTCTACGTTCCTAGTCCTACGTATTTTGGGACTGCGGCGTTACATGTTTTTGTGGTAGCCCATGCAGGTCGAGATAAATTGTTTGGTTACTTTACCGTACCAAGCAAGCCTGCGTATAGGATTAAAGGTCTAGGATCTCATCCACATACTTGATCTCTTTCCTCGATTCCATATTCAACCGACTCATCGATTGCATCTTGCTTGATTCCTTCTATCATTATTCTTATCTTTCTTTCGTGCTTGCTAGAGATTGACCCTACTAGTTAGATGTCCCAAACACCCTTAGCTTAATTTTTTAAGTTGGGTAGAATACCCCACGACCTGACACTCCCTTGACCATTAAGAAGAATACAAATAGGATTATCTAGACTATAGGGACTAGAGGGATTTAACCCATTTGGTCAACCACGCCTTGGGCAATAAACCGTAGAATGATCGTATAGGAATAAACAAGACTTAGATTTTTATGACACTTAGACTATTCATATTGGTTCTTATTTCATCTACCCTCGTGCCTATGTTTTACTATCTAGACTAATGATGCTAATATAGCCTAGTATTTGCAAGCGAATTCTTTATCAAGCTTGATCAAGGCATATGCTATTGAGCGGCCGCTCACTAACATATTGTCTAATCAGAACAAATGCATGATGGTCTGATCAACCAAGTGCACTTTGGTTCGCTTTTGTCTATTATCCTACGTGGATGGAACATAATTAAAACTTGTCCTCTAGAGTCACATCCGCGACTGTCTTAGCAACTCCTTTTGAGTTATTCAGTCACCTTTGAACTACGTATTCATATTCGATAATACTGTCTTTTGAACTCTATATTGCTTTCGCTTTCACCTATTTTAGAAGGACGAAGGCGTTATGCTAGAACTTCCTCTAGCCTTTCTATCGATTAGGACCATTACCACTCAAAGTTGCTATACCTTCGTCCTAAACTGCTCGTTCTTTTCTTTGGCCCTATATTTACTATCATGGCCTTCTAAATCGCTTAATTTAGGAGTAAATCAAATTTGTTCCCTTAATCGTGCTCTCAACCTACTCTCAAGAAATCATATCTTCTAGGTCTCTAATTTATTTTCTTATGATACCATACAATTCCTTGTTGCAGGTTATCTTGATTAAACTTTAACCCTTGATCATTTTCACTCTTGCATTAATTAGCCATATCCACGATTATTTTCGTATTTATCTAAATCACAATTTTCTAATGCATCTTTTGTTGAACGTTGTGAATTGATTTTTCCTCATCGCTACTCCTTTGTGCCTTCTCACCCCTTCTAATTCTTAATTTCGAGGACGAAATTCTTTAAGTTCGGTAGGATGTAAAACCCTTAAATTTCTACTTATTTTTTAATAAATTTGGTACAAATTTTTTATTTATTTTGTATTTATGCGTCGCGTAGTTGTATTATACGTCGCGCGCGAAATTTTATTTTTCGAAAATGCTCGACGAGTGCGAATATGTGCGAGCGTACATATTTTTAGAAAAATATTTTTTTCTATTTTTATAGTTTCAAAATAATATGTGTAATAATTATTTTAGCTATCATACCAACATTTCCAAGTCCATTATTTTATTTATTTTAAATAATAATGTATTTTCGAAATTATTATTATAGTATTTTTGAAAAACATATTTTGAAATTATTGTGGCAGTTTAAATCTTGATTTGATTTTATGGATTGATTTAAATAGTAATTTAATATCTATATTTGAAATTTGATTATCTTATTTGATTTTAAACTAAAAGATAGAATGTAATTATATTTAAATTGATTTAGATTTGGATTTAAAATTTTTGAATGGATTTTATTTAATAATTGAATTATCTACTTGGGTTTAAATAATTCCTAATTCTTATCCAACTGGTAATTCCCACCTCCTATTTAAGGAGAGGCACTCATCCATAAACTTCTACCATTCATAAATTCTCCACAATTTCCTCCACCACAAAGTGAGTGCCTTGTGTCCATGTCCAAATCTTATTCCATATTACATCTACATTATCTCCTTCTCCGTGTCGGACACATCCCGACATCATCGAATCCCAAACCCGACTCTAAGCCTGCTCCGGTTCACCCTGATCGCCCCGGCCTTCCCGATGCTACCCCGCTGTCCGTCAACAACCAATCCTGACTCCGCCAACAGCCATCCCCATAACCAGCAGCTGCCTGCCTCGGCCAATACCACCATCACCAACCCAGCCTTGTCGTTACCACCTCCGGCCAACCCGTACCCCTCCGACTCATCCCGTACCACCGCGGCAACCCTACGACCCCCACGACAACCAGCCAACACCACTTCCACCACCGGACCTCCTCCATTAGCGACTGAACCCAACCGGCCGCCCGCACCCAGTTCATCCCCCTTCTCTCCATCGCCACCACACCACATCTCCAGAAAAAACCAACAAACACCACCACCCCCCTACCTCTACCATCCGCCGCGCCCTCCGCCGAGTCGGCGCCGATCAGCACCGAGTCCACCCCCTCGTCACCGCACAGCTCTGCCCCACCTCCGAACCGCCACTGACTCCTAGGGTCGCATCCC
The DNA here is from genome assembly GCA_029216955.1 of Iris pallida. Lineage (NCBI taxonomy): Eukaryota > Viridiplantae > Streptophyta > Magnoliopsida > Asparagales > Iridaceae > Iris > Iris pallida. Next base: position 11,570,148 of record JANAVB010023800.1, read on the forward strand.
TCACGAGCTTCGCCCCTCCTGCGCGCTCAGCCGACCGCGCGCCCTAATCGCCGCGGCGCCGGCCACCGCACGAGCCGACGAATCCTGCGGCTGTCGCGCCAGCCTGCCTCCCCTTCGCCGCGAGCGGCCTCCGCCGGTCCAGACGACCACCGCCAGTAAACCCCGTTCCCCTCTCCTCGCTTTCCCTTCCTTCAATGCCTCCTCCCTTTCCCCTCTCTCTCATCGCTCACTCTCTCTCTCACTCTCCAATTCTCTTTATCTATCTTCCTTTCTTTCTTTCTTATTATTTTATTAGTTTTTACTGAGCTGATGTTGGGTTTTGACTCTTTATTTTTGTGAGATGGTCTAGCATTCGAGATTATTATTATTATTATTATTATTATTATTATTATTATTATTATTATTATTATTATTGTTATTTGTATTAAGAATGTATGTATGTATATGTAAATATACTATTAGTATTTTTGTATTATTATTATTATTATTATTATTATTATTATTATTATTATTATTTTAATAGCTACTACTAGTAAAGCAGTATGTGGACATTTTTATTATTATTATTATTATCATTATTATTTTTATTATTAGTATTAGTTATGAATATTAAGGTTGTGGTTATTAGTTTAGTTATTCGTATTTTTATTAAGTTATCATTTTTAGAATACGTATTATTATTTTTAAAAAGGATAGAGCTATATATGTAATTTCAAAATTTGAGGTTCGACCTAAAATATTTTCCTAGATTTTGTTATATATTTATTTGAAAAATATTTTTACCTAATAGATTTCTACGAAAAATCCTACGTTTGCAACTTAGAATTTTTGCCTTAAAAACGACTTTCGATTTTTTTAGTATTTAATTGAAATAAATTATATTTCAATTATTATAAAATATTTTCTAAAACCAAATATATTAATTGACTTCCTACATTTTTTTTCATCTCGTGATTCAGCCTATCTTCTCTATTCCTTTACCAATTCTCTACTATCTTATATCCACCCTAACTAATTCGACCCTTCTGGACCCAATGGAACTGTGATACATGGCATAACCTGTTAGAACTTACTGTTCATTTATATTTTCTGCTATGTATTATTTTCTTACACATTAAACCTAGATTTAAGGGACCACCTTGTGTGTTGCATTCATTGGCCTTGACACGTCGTACCACGAAGTTGTGTGTCGCATGTAGAACACGGACGTACGTGATTGGCTGGCCACCAGTACATACAAGCCGTGTGATAGGATTAACTGCTAATAGAATTGAATGCTAGTTTGACTTAGCGGTTATAGAGGTTCTCTGTTGTGGATACAACATAGTAGGCATTGGGCGAATAGGACAATTCCTTAGCGTATGGGCTTCGATGCACTTTTCCTTGTGACCCGGAAGCTCCGCGGGAGATACGGGGTTGATGACCCATGATTACTGATGGCCACTGACGTTCTGTGAAACGTTATGCTCTTATTGATTGGGCCTCTGGTGCCCCAAGGGGGGACTATGCCGATCCTATTTTAGCCAGGGCCCATGCGTAGGAAGGATTGTTCTTAACTACATTTCACATAGAACGGTTAGGCACCTTTATCGGTTAGGTATGAGTACTTTTGGTTTGGGTACTTGTATCTGACTGTGGCTTGGAATAATAACTTATCGCGGATAAGTTTGTCACATCTTGTCCTTGTTTGGTTGTAGGTATGGCTTACTACTCCGATGAGAAGGTATTGAACCTTGTTGGGGTCCGGATACCATATTGGATTCATAGCATGGAAAGATACGTCACTGTGAATTAGTTTACCATCTCTTGTCCTTGTTTGGTTGGGAGATGGTAAGCTAGTTCAATAGGTGTGTATTGGACCATGTTATAATTTAATTGACTTATTTATTTGAGCAATATTTATTCAGTTTATATGGCATGATATTATGTGTCTTGTTACGTCCCTCTGAGGACCTGATTATCTTGCCAGGTGCGTGCTCTTGTCTTTCGCAGGTGTTCTAGCCGTGGCCATGATCATCTCTATTTCTTCGAGGATTATTGCACTTTGATCGTCTTCGCTTCGCTCGCCAAAATCATTCTTTTGTATATCATGTATTTCTTTTCATAGTTGGTAGTGGATTTGTCTCCGTCCAACTAAATGTACCAATGACAATTCATAGTTGATTATATGATATCTTTTATTCTTATATTTTGTGGATGAGATTAGTTAGCTGTGGTTTACTGCATTTTACAGCTTATGTATTCATACGAGGCCCATATACTTCGTATGTATATAGCTGGCATGTCTACGTTCCTAGTCCTACGTATTTTGGGACTAGGGCGTTACATGAAGCGAAGACCTCCTCCACCTTCTCCCATGATAGCACCATTTTTTACTGATGGAGAGTTAAGGACTACATATGCACCAATACTGAGGCACACTCTTTAGATGATGTAATATCTCAGGATAAAATTTTGCATTTCATTGATAGAAAATTGTCTTTGAATTACTCTTGTGCTCACTAGAACACTATGTATTTCTTAGAAAATGCTCTGTATATATTGCAAACCCAAGTGACAACCACTAACTTGGCAAGCCGAGTTGTCTTTTCCCAAGATGCTTACTTCCTGGTTCCAGCAAGGAAGAAAGATGAAGAACATATCATCTTCGGTCGGGTAGAATATCCTCAAAGACTCGTTTCCATAGAACCGGAACCCGATAATGGCAAGATGCAGCTCTACCATTATACCACTCCAGCCAAACACATTATCCAAAAGATGGGATACGACTCGACCAACGATAGAGGACTGAATTATGGCAAAGGCCGACGCCTTCCTTTACAACTTCGTGCTATAAAGGGGAAGTCTCAGAACTACTACCAGCGTACTCGCTGGGGTTGGGTTATGTTACACCTACAACAACTTCGGAGAGTTTGAAGCAGGAGGTCATGATACATTCTCACTCCTCTAATTCCTCAATCTGGGACTCTGATACCAGTATCGGCCAAGCCTTCAAGAAGATACCGTTCGTCCATATGGTCTCTACAGATCCCCCAGTCGACGATGAAGACCAGATGCTCGAATTCTTCGAGGATGAACCCTGGGCTCATCGCCTAGGATCCCAATGAGAGTAGCGTTTCGAATAGTACGAACCTCCCACCGAAGACGAGGTTGTTCAAGTTGAACTAGGAGATAAGGCTTCACCTAAACCCATCTTCATTAGTAAAAGCATAACTAGAGAAGACAGAGAATCTATGATACATCTTATCGAGAGTACATCGATGTCTTCGCTTGGAGCTATGAAGACATGCCGGGTTTAGACCCGCAAGTCGTAATGCACCGACTCAACATCCTGCCCAATACTAAACCTGTCAAACAACAACAACGTCACTTTCATCCTAACATTATGGATGCTATCGAGTAAGAAGTCGACAAACTCATAGAAAGTGGCTTCATTTGTGAGGAACAACAGCCATACAAGGTTGCCAACATTGTTTCCATTACTAATAAGAATGAGAAGATTCGAGTCTACATAGACTTTGGGGATCTCAACTCGTCCAGTCCAAAAGATGAGTATTTCCTCCCGATCACCGACGTGATGATCGATAATACTTGTGGTTTCGAGCGTATGTCTTTCATGGATGGGTTCTCGGGTTACAACTAGATCATGATGTTCCCTGGAGATCAGAAACACACTTTATTTCGGACTCCAAAAGGAATCTACTTTTACACAGTGATGTCGTTCGGTTTAAAGAAGGCGAAGGCAACATACCAGCAGGCTATGAGCACCATATTCTGCAAACATCTCTGTAAAACTATAGAATGTTATGTTGATTACATTGCCGTTAAAAGTCGAAGGAAATCCAGCCATCTGGACGACTTGAGAACGGTGTTCGATTTGATGTGGAAACATCAGCTCAAGATAAACCCAACCAAGTCTTTCCTGGGGGTTTCCAACGGCATGTTTTTGGGCTTCATCATCACAGCTAAGGATATTCACATTGACCCTGAAAAGACCAAGGCCATCCTAGAAATGGCACCTCCGAAGAATCTCCGTAAACCCCGGGGCCTACAAGGACGCCTGGCATATGTCAGAAGAGTCATAATAAATCTCTCTAGACGATGCCAACCCTTCACCAAACTAATAAAAAAGGCATTTCTCATGTCTGGATCGAAGAATGACAGCGTGTGTTCGACGACATCAAAAAATACCCTACTATTCCTCCAGTACTGGTAGCACCGGTTGTGGGAAGGCCCTTTCTACTTTATGTTCGAGCCATAGACCATTCTCTCGGTGCTTTTCTAGCCTAGAGGAGCAACGAAGGCCACGAACAGGCAATCTACTATCATAGCAGGACCATAATTGGTGCCGAATATCGGTATAATCCTTTGGAGAATGAGTGTCTCGCCATAGTCTTCGCTATCCAAAAGACGTGCCATTATGTGGCTGGTCAAACAATTCACGTCATCTTCAAAGTCAACCCCCTCAGAGTCCTTATGACCAAGCCAGGACCACTAAATTCATGGTTAGCCACGTGGCCAATCCTTTTGACGCCTTATGATATGGTATTCGTCCCACAAAAGGCGGTTAAAGGTCAAGCATTGGCTGACTTGTTGGCGGTACATCCTGTACCGAAAATTTCAAAACTCTGCGATGGCATCCCTGACGAGGTCCTGGAGTCTAATGCAGTCACAAATGATCCTGTCTAGCGAATGTTCTTTGACGGTAATTTGAGAATAGGACCCAAAGGCGAAATCATCGTAAGGGTCAGAGTAGTCCTCGTCAATCCTGACGGACTAGTCATCCACCATGTATATTCTACCAGGGAGTCACGCACCAATAATGTTGTTGAGTACAACGCTCTCATCATCGGCTCTAGATAGCCAAACAATTGGGGGTCGACCACCTCGACGCCTATAGTGACTCGAAGCTGATTATCAACATTTTTGATGATAATATGAGGTTCGACATGAGGATCTGGTCCCTTACCATCAGGCAGCAATCGACATCATTTTTACCTTCATAGTGTTCTTTATAGAACATATACTCAGTTGCAAAACCTGGAGCTGACGCCTTCGTCGGCCTCGCCGCTTCTCTGGCAGCTCCTGTCGAAACCCAGTACTCCATCACGGTAATGGTTCGGGAGCTGGTCTGCCCAGAGAACAACCTACATACATGTTTAAGCTATTCTTCACAAGCGAACACCAATGTTGACATTCGGGATTGGCGATTCTCGTTCATAGACTATGCGATCTACGGGATCCTACCTGAGGACCCGAAGGAAGCTACTTCTATCAAGAGGCACTCGCTCCGATTCTTCTATGACATAACTAATAAAATGTTGTATCATCGTACATACGACGGACTTCTCCTTTGATATTTATCCAATAATAAAGCAAAAAGAGCACTCTGGGAGGCACACGATGGTACCTGCGGAGCTCACCAGCCTGGTCCTAAGTTACAGGATTGATTGTGTCGTATAGGCTACTACAGGCCCATCATGATGGCGGATGCCATCGATTATGCTACGAAGTGCCGGGTATGCCAGTTGCATACTGACTTCATTCACCAACCTTCCGAGTTCTTACACCCCACAGTAGCTGCCTAGCCGTTTGAAGCATAGGGAATGTACATTATCGGACCGATCAGCCCTTCGTCCTCCAAAGGACACCGGCTCATCCTCGCTATCACCGACTACTTTCCAAGTGGGCGGAAGCAGTACCTATGTCTGAGGCAAAAACCTAAAACATGATCAGCTTTGTAAAGCATCATGTCATTTATCACTTCGGAGTTCCTCGAAGGATTATCTATGACAATGGCCATCAGTTTGGGAGCCACGCATTCCATCGGTTTTGTGATAAGAATCGGATACAGAATGTAGCATCAACGGCTTACAATCCTGCAGCGAATGGGTTAGCCGAAGCATTCAACAAGACGATTGTAAAGCTACATAAGAAAGTCGTATCTTCTAATAAGCACGACTGGAATGAGAAACTCGGTGAATGTTTATGGGCTTACCGTACCACCGTTCGGACAACCACACGCAATACGCCATTCTCTCTCGTTTACGGGAGTGAAGTGGTACTCCCTCTGGAGATCCAAATCCCATCTCTACGGGTAGCCATAACCAACCAGCTGATAGACGAAGACAATCAAAACTGTCGGTTACAGGACTTGAAAGCGTTGGATGAGAGGCGCCTGCTGGCTCAACAATGTATCGAACTCTATCAAGCTCGAATTTCTGGGGCCTTCAACAAAAAGGTCCGAGGAAGGACATTTTAAGTAGGTGACCTCGTCTTATCAGTTCGAAGGCCGATGGTGATGACCCACAAAGACAACTGGGAAGTTCAAGCCCAAGTGGGAAGGACCGTTCACCATAGAGACAGTCTACTCCAATGGTGCTTACCGGCTAGCCAAACCTAACAGTGATTTGTTAATGATGCCAATCAACGGCAAGTTCCTAAAGGAGTACTATATCTGAGGTATAAATCGACATATATTTCCACATCCCCGTGGATGTTTGTGAATTCTATTATACGGATTCATCCCTTCCACATTTCCCAAATAAAGAATATTTTACGTCCATATTACCTATGAGTTGTTTTCCAATACCCCAATGAAGTTCATGTCTACTATATCCATATTACCTCTGAGTAGACATTTCTTCTACGATGAACCTCGTGTTGTTATAATCATCTAGAAAATATTTCACGTCCATATTACCTCTGAGTTGTTTTCCAATACCCCAATGAAGTCCACGCCTATTATGTCCATATTACCTCTGCGTAGACATTTCTTCCATGATGAACCCCATGTTGTCATATTCATCTATAGAACATTTCATGTTCGTACTACCTACGAGTCGTTCTATACATGAATAGAATATATTCTTGCCATGTCCATATGACCTCCGAGAAAGGAAAATTTTACCATAAAAATTTTGTGTTTACCATGTCCATATTACCTCTGAGTAAACACCCTATTCCAAACGGAGTTGCCTCCATACTATCATGTTAAGACTACCTCTGAAGGAACTTTCACTACTATAAAACGTTCATAATAAATGGGCAAGCAAAGAAGCAAAACTAAGATTTTCATTCATAAAAAGAAAAGTTTTTTTCTTTCTTTACTACAAAATGGCCTCCCAAAAGAGGAACAAGGAGACAAAGGACATCAATATCGTGATCTAAAATGATCGGCGCATAAGTTCGTCAAGTCGGCTTCTCAAAAAGGCGATCTTGGGCCCAACCAACTCTTTGGCTCGGCGCTTCGCCTCTTGTCGCCTGGCAGCCTCATCCTTGAGCTAGGACAGGTTCTGGCATGCAAGGTCGAACTCTACCCGACGGATACCGATACTCTCCCACTTCCGAGTTAAGGTCTCAGGTTGCTGGCGAACGAGCCCCTGATCGTTTTTTGACTTTTCTAACTCACTCTCGACAAAGGCTAGCGTCTGTTCCAACTAATAAATCTGTTCCCAGAGGATTTTGCACTATTCCTCTAAAGATATTTGATGGCAGACTTGAACTTCCTTAACGTCGGTCATCTTTATATCTGTGCTTCAATCTCGACAATCATGTGAGCCAGAGCCTAACGTCTTTGTTCGTGCTGGAAAAGATCAACGGCCATTCTCTCTAGTTCCGCGTCCGCCAGGGACGAAAGGCTGAGCTCAAGGCCTTGAAGCTCTAAGGCTGTGGTTTCTAATTTTGCTAGAGAAACCTCTCTCGCATCCGTTTTTGCCTCATATCCCTGATACTCGCACAATGCCACCAACTGGCCGAGCACGTCTAAATATTTGGTTATGCTATAAGATGCCCTCTACACCTCACATTAAAGCATGGCAAATGGTGCCCAAGATGAGGTTGGCATAATAAGCATTGTCAGCTATGGCCATTGGAGTCATCAGAGATGCCACAATGGAAGGGCCCGGAGTAGTGGCCGCCGCTAATACGTGAATAGGGATTGCGGTCGAGGTGGTGCCACGACTGAGATAGAGGCCATCAATAGAGAAACGATGGTACTTGTCGATGTTATCTGGTGGATGTATGGCTCTTCAACAGGCTCCCTTATCGGCTCTTCAATAATTTCTGCGATTAACGTCCAAGAAGCCTCATGGACTGGCTCTTAAATGGTCTCTATGACCAACTTTTTAACAGTCACTTCGACCGACCCTTCGGTAGTCTCCTCAACGGGTTTTTCAGCAGCCAGGTCGTTAATATTCCCCTTGACCAACACTTTAGCAGCTGACTCGTCAGCAGACTCCTTGATCAACTCTGTAGTGACGGCAGCAACAGACTCCTCGACAACCAACTCGTCAACTGTGTTCTCGACAAACTCTTCTCCTTGGCCAGACTATTTTTGGTCTGTTCAACGGGCTCATCAACAGCCTCCTTGCCTACCATCTCATCTGCT
>JANAVB010023800.1:11583536-11731036 GCA_029216955.1 Iris pallida
CCTAAATTGGGATCACGGCTTGACAGAGTACTATTTGATTCTAAATGGCTGGATTGGGCCCCTCTTTCGACATCTATGCACTTAAATAGAACTGAATCTGACCATGCTCCTATATTGCTATCTCTGGACAGTGAACATCCTTCTTCTCCAAGGCCTTTCCGTTTCCTTCACTTCTGGAAAGACCATGATACCTTCCTCTCGGTGGTGGAGACTGCTTGGTCGTCTATTGATCATGTGAATGCTCTCGTTCGCATTGGGCTTCGGCTTGGGGCCACGAGAAGAGCTCTTTCCTCATGGAGTCGGGCTACGTTTGGTGATATCTTTAAGAAGTAAAGAAAGCTGAAGATGCGGTGACTGCTATTGAGGCGGAGTATGAGACCAACCCTGCGTTGCGTCCTCAGTGGTTGCTTGTCCGTGCGCAGTTAAAGCAACGACTTCGTATTGAAGACGCCTACTGGAAGCAAAAAGCTAGAGTTAAATGGGATGAGGCTGGCGATCATAATACGAAATTCTATCACTCTTGTGTTTCTTCGAAAAGAAATCGTTTACACATACATCATCTTCTGTCTTCTACTGGTGTGACTTTCTCTTCACTGCAGGATATCCAACATGAGGCCAATGATCATTATACTAAGGTATTCTCTGCTCCTCACTTTTCTATTCAAGATGGATACCTTGATCATATTCCGACTCTTATTACTCAAGAGGATAATGACTTTTTGATCGCTAAACCATCCATGGAGGAGGTATTTGATACGGTCAAGAGTATGGATCCTAATAGCTCATCTGGGCCAGATGGATTTACTGGGCATTTTTACTTATCTTGCTGGCCGGTTATCAGCCAGGATATTTTCCAAGCTGTTTGTTTATTCATGGATGGATTTTCCTTGCCTCGGTCGATCACGAGCACTTTCTTGTTGCCCATTCCCAAGTCGAAACATCCCAAAGCTATTCCCGACTATCGCCCGATCAGTTTGTGTAATTTTATTAACAAAATTATCTCTAAATTGTTGGCTCGAAGACTTGTTGATATTCTTCCTCGGATCATTTCCCCCGAACAAAGTGGTTTTGTCCGCGGAAGAGAGATTGTTGATAATATTATCATGGCTCAGGAGATGATTTCGGCTATTGATCACAAACATTGGGGTGGAAACATGGCTGTTAAGCTTGACATGAGTAAGGCGTATGATCGGGTTAGTTGGGCTTTTCTTCTGAAGGTTATGAAACAATTTGGGTTTTGCAATGAATGGAGAACTTTGATCCTTCATCTGGTAGATAACATCTGGTTCTCTACACTGATTAATGGAAGATCTTCGGGGTTCTTCCATGGTTAATGTGGAATTCGATAAGGAGATCCAATTTCCCCTGCACTATTCATTATTGCTGCTGAAGCATTGAGTAGAAGTCTCATTCAACTGAACTCTGTGACGGGTTTCTCTGGCTATTACTCTCCTAGAGGATGCCCTCGAGTCTCTCACTTGGCGTATGCCGATGATGTGCTTATATTCTCTGGAGCAGACAAACGTTCTGTTCAGCTTCTTATGCAGGTCATTGGCAAATATGAAGCTAACTCGGGACAGCTTGTTAATGTGGCTAAATCGGCGATGATGCTTTCTGAGAAAGTTTCTCAAGATAAGGTGACTGAACTGCAACAAATGACGGGATTCCAACTTCATCATGGTTCTATGGTGTATTTGGGATGTCCTATTATGGTGGGTCGCAGGAACGCGGCTATGTATGATGAATTGGTCGGGAAAATTCATGCTCGGATTTCTGGGTGGAATAACAAGCTACTCCCTTTTGGTGGTAGGTTAGTCCTAATCAAATCAGTGCTCTCCTCTATTCCTGTTCACTGTCTTTCAGCTTGCAATCCCCCGATATCTGTTCTCAATCGTGTCGAAAGTATGCTGGATAGTTTCTTTTGGGGTTCGAAGGATGGCATTTCTAAGAGATCATGGTTATGTTGGGAGCGTCTCGCGCGTACTACTTCTGAAGAAGGACTTGGGGTTCGTAGATTGAGGGATGTATTAGATGCTATGACTGTTAAACTATGGTGGAAACGTCGTTCTACAAACTCGTTATGGACAGGGTTTATGAAGGCTAAATATTGTGCTTTAGTGAACCCTCAACAGGTGGAGATCACTTCTGCAGCCTCTCATGTCTGGAAACGTCTTATTCGCGGTCGTCAGTTGGGAGAAGAGTTCATTCAGGAGGATGACCAAGGAGACGTTATTTGGCTTCCTCGTCCATCCCGTAAGTTCTCCATCACTTCGGTTTGGGATCAAATCCGTGCTCACCATCCTCAAAGCAGTCACTATAAAAATATTTGGAACAAGTGTATGCCTTCTAAATGGTCTATCCTATTATGGCGTATTCTTTTTAACAAATTGCCTACTGATGACAATGTTCAAAAGCTTGGTTTCTTCTTAGCCTCGTCATGCCACTGCTGTTCGGTTCCTCATAGTGAGACTGTGTCACACATCTTCGGAGAAGGAGAGCTGGCCACTGAAGTTTGGACTTACTTTCAGGTGATCATTGGGGTTCGGGCTAGTCGAAGGGATTTGTTACAGAGATTCCAGTGCTGGTGGAGGAAGAGGCAGAAACATGTCAAGCAAGTGGTGATAGGCACGATATGCTGGGTTCTGTGGAAGAATCGTAACAAGTTTAGGTACGAAGCTTATACATACTCTCCGTCCCAGTTGATTCTCGAAGTCAAGCGCCAAGTGATGAAGGCCATGATCCGATGTTCTCATGCTGAGATCCCTATCCTCTAGTTGTTTTGTTATTTGCAACTTTTTGTAGTTGTCCTCATACTTTTGAAGATGGAATAAAGAGGAGTTTTGATTAAAAAAATATATATATATATATATAAAATATATATATATATATATATATATATATATAGTTTTATTAATAATAGTTATAAAAAGAGGAAGGTGTACTGTTCCCAGTAGGAACAATACAACCAAACCCATGAAATCCCCTCCCAGGTTTCAACCGGCCACCAAAATACAATATATATATATCTATATATTGAGACCGAGAGAGGGGGAGAAAAGAAAAACCCTAACCCTTCGATCACCTGCGACCCCCCGACGACCACAGCGCCGCCGCGAGGCCGTCTCCGGCGGCCAGGGCCGCGCGCGCGCAACGTCGGGCACGCAGAGCGACACAGCGCCCAGAAGCAGCAACCTCGACTTCGCAGCATGATTTCCGTCGCCTCGCTCTACCTTTCATTGATTCGTTTTCTCAGGTACGACCCCGACATAACCATCCTCAAAATCCAGCAATTAGGTTTCGATGTACTCGCACGATCGGTCCAGGAAATCGATGCAAAGTCGATCAAATTCCTGCTTACGAAACAGGGCATCGATCCCGAGCTCCTGAAGATCCTCAAGCAACTGATGCTGTGACATCAAGAAGTAAATTGCGGGCTTCCTGCTTAAGGCATTTGCTACTACATTCGCCTTCCCAGGATGGTATTGCAGCTTAATGTCGAAGTCCTTTATCAGCTCCAACCAACGTCTTTGTCTCATATTCAACTCTTTCTAACTAAACATGTACTTCAAACTCTTATGGTCAGTAAATTTCTCTACTCTCTCGCCATATAAATAGTGCCTCTAGAACTTTTATTGCAAATATGACTGAAACCAACTCTAGATCATGCGTCAGATAATTCTTCTCATGAGCCCTCAACTGTCTCGACGCATAAGCTACTACCTTACCATGCTGCATCAAGACGCATCCCAATCCATTGCCGAATGCGTCACTATATACCACAAAGCCTCCTAACCCAGAAGGAAGAGTCAAGACCGGTGTTGTCGTCAAACGCTTTTTTAGCTCATCAAAAGCCGTCTGACACTCGGCCGTCCATATAAACTCCTGCTCCTTACGTGTCAACCGTGCCATAGGCTCAGCAATCTTCGAAAAGTTCTCTATGAACCTTCGATAATATCCGGCAAGTCCGAGAAAACTCCTCACCTATGAAACTGACGTAGGTACTGACCATATCGTCACTGCCTCTATCTTCTCTGGATCAACTGAAAGTCCTTTACCAAAAACAATATGGCGCAAAAATGAGACCTTTTTTAAGAAAAAGTCATACTTACTGAGCTTGGCATACAGCTTCTCCTTTCTCAATTCTCCCTCAAAGATGCTCCTCAAGACTCTTGGATTATACCAGTATATCATCAATGAATATCACTATAAATTTGTCTAGATACTGGTGGAGCACCTTATTCGTCAAATTCATGAACACAGTTGGCGCATTGGTTAGACCAAACGGCATTACAAAAAATTCATAGTGTCCATACCTCGTCCGGAAAGCTATCTTCTGAATGTCTTCCTTTCATACATTGATCTGATGGCATCCAGACCTGAGGTCGATCTTGGAAAACACTCGTGCACCACAAAGTTGATCGAATAGGTCATCGATACGCGGTAATGGATATTTATTCTTAATCATCACCTCGTTCAATTTCCTATAGTCGATGAACAAGTGTACAGAACTGCCCTTCTTCGGCACATTTAAGATGGGCTCTTCCCATGGAGAAGTACTAGATCGAATAAAGCCCTTATCCAATAATTCTTCTATTCGGGCCTTCAACTATTGTACTTCTTTCGGTGCCAACCGGTACACATGAGACAAAATTGGCTCCGCTCCTTGAACCAACTCTATTGTGAATTCAATCTCCCTGTCAGATAGAAATCCAGAAAGCTCTTCTGGGAACACATCTTCAAACTATGATATAACTTGTGGGGGTGCTGGCTTCTTCTCTGCTATGTGGGCCTTTAGAGTGGGATGGGTACCCTGCTCTATAGCCCCTCAAGGATATTCAAACTCTGGAAGAGCTGGGGGTCTAAACATCACACAACCCCGATGACAATCTAGGGTCGCATAGTATTGGCTCAAACAATCCATGCCAAGTACAACGTCATAGTCATGCATAGTAAAGATGAGAAATCACGCTCGTATCTCTCTCCCACACACTATTAGAGAACACGATCTACATGCATCACACATAGTAACTATACCTCCTCCCATAAGAATTCTCATATTCTTTGAAAGGGGTACGGTGACGACTTTATAGGTAGCTACAAATCTAGCTGTTAGGAAGGAGTGTGTGTCTCCGGTGTCAAATAAAGTTATAGCTGGTAAAGAGGCTACAAGTATGATACGAAAAATAACCTCTCCAGCTATCTCTACCTCCTCAACGGTCATAGCAAAGGCCTAACTAGTTGCTGGTGCTCTAGGCTGTTGTCGAGCATGCTAAAACTAAGCTCTTTGTAGTACAACTGGTAGTCCCTCTCTGAAATGCTCCTGGAGCATGGTGGTCGTGCTGCTCCAACTTGTAACGCTCCAGTCCAAAAATATGTAGAACTAGGAGATCGTATATATGCCAGCTACATATCGAGAGGACTCCAGCCCGTCTTGAATACGTATAAGCTATTTTGTTGTTCTAAATCAACTATATCTTAATCGACTAAAAATTGATAAATTAACGAATCAAGTGCACTAAGGTTGATCAGACCATAATACACTGATTCTAGAATAGATAAATATGTTAGAGTAGATCCCCAATAATACATGTATCATGAACAAGCTAGAAGAAAGATGAACTTGTAAAAGACTAGGCTATAATAACAACGAGTATCAAATATTAGATAAAATATAAAAAAGGAAGAGTTTGATTATAGCATCAACCACATATACTGAAATCTTGGAGAAGCACTCAACATCCATCAATGTTTTCGACCTTGATAACTTCAGCTAATACCTGGTGGTAGTGTGCGGATCGAACAATATCAAATCAATTAATGAGCCACAAAACCTAATCTCTCACAAACGTCTCTAGATGCTGCTATGCATCGGAGTTGGAGGTTCATCAAATGGAGCTTCGACGAGATAGATAAATCTACAAAGTTGGCTCCACAAAACAAGATTGAGACAAAAAAATCAGATCGACGATCCAACGATCGGATTGTCTAGATAACGTGTGCAAGATGCTGCGACAAAACGTAATTCTGGTTTCAGTTTTATGCGTGTCACGACGGGATCTTGTGCGAAATACACGAATCACCTATCCGATCATCAGGGTGGACGGTGGCGCATCGAAGGAAGTTCGCTAGGGGTTCGTCGGTGCTACTTGGTCTAGCGGGCAGTATTTGGCGACGGCGTTGTGGTGACTATGTAGCGTAGCGGCGTTGTGATCACTATCTCTACTTCGTTCAGTGGTGCTGCATCGAGGCTTCGCGTGAATGGTGGATATGCGACCGACCAACACAATAGATGTGGGCATGGCATACGACCTGGTGGGGGCACGTGGTGCGTCCGATGTGCAGGGTCGACCTGCGGAGATGGGTCTATGGAGGCAGGCAAATTAGTAGAGGGGGTCGACATGTCTCGTAGGACCGGCCAGAATTTGGCCTCGAGGGTTTGCTCGACAGGAAGGAGAGGCGGGTCACCGGACCAATGGTATTGTGCTCATGGTCGAGGGCAACACAGGCAAAACATGCGACGGTGGTCAAAATGGCTTGGTTGGCTATTAGTGCTTTGGGCATTCGAATGTCCGAATATGTGGCTCTAGAAGGCTACGGATGACCTTGTACTTTACGGTGCAATATCGAGATCCCTCGGTTGCTCGAGTGGAGCTCGACACTGCCAATGGTCATGAAGAAAGGTTGTGGTGCCCATCGGCAATTGCTGCAAGCAAGCGAGTTGCTAGTTCGGTGGATGCTTATAGTCGGTTTGCATTTTCTTATATAAGCCGGTTGTGAGATGGCGATGAAGATGACGGGATGTCGCGGTGTTATTCAGGGAAGGCGTCTCAATGAGAATAAAGCGATTGTGGTTGGTGTCGATACGAGGAAGAATAAGAGGGCATGGTGTGCTAGGGAAGAAGATGGAGGGGTCTTCTATGTCCTGGTTACGGTTGCGGTTGTGGTCCCCGGGAGATCTCAGGGAGGATTTGCCGATGTTGGTAGCCTTGGTATAGAGAAAGAAGGTAAAGAAAGAGGTTTGGTTAGGACATTAGGAGAGCGACCATGAGTATGGAAGAGTAGAAGATGAAGGCAGAGAGGTGGGGTTTTTTTTTAGTTGGCTCCTATATATAACCGAGAGGAATCTTAAAGTAGTTTGGTCCTTTGGAGAAAGAGAAGGATTTTGGATCTTTACTCGTTAGATTGATAGGATTGGTATGAAATAATTTAAATCATGATTTGTTAGTTATATGATTATGCATGATCTATATTATAAGACATATAGACATTATGAATAAATATTTACAAGTATTTATAACTAGTAATTTAAATTAAAGTATTTATATACTTTAAACCGTGTACGAAAGTATTCCTATAATTATATAGATATGTACATATATAAACCCTCAATTAAAACCTTGTATATAAATATATAATTAATTCCCAATTTATGAAAGTTATATAATAGGCCTTATTTAAAACCTTAATGACAATATAACTATTCCACAAGCATATGTATATATTTCTTGAATAATATTTATATAAGTAATATATATTAAAAATATTAAATAGTTGCAGTTCCGTATCGGTGGTTGCTCCCAACTAATAAAATCAATTAGTAATGATTAATACTTGGCTTAGGCAACCTAGGTTATGTTCTACCATCCCTAGTTGGGCTGGGTGCTTCTCCATACATATTTTCTAGTCCAATCAAACCCGAAAAGTCAACCAACGAGTATCATGTTCCATTTGTAAATAAATAGCACATCGGCACTTGATTGAGTGGCACACCCTTGAAATGTTTGTCGTAGGCTCAAAATGGGTCAAAATTATATATTGGGTCAAATGATTTTGATCGATGTCGAGTCTCGAACTCAAGTTGGAAGTTAGGTCTAGAATTAGGGTAAACGGTCAAATGGCCTAAATTGACCCAAATTTGTGCGAAGTCAAAAGAATGTTAGGGAACAAGTTTGGATGGGACATGATGTATCAAATTGAAGGTGAACTTGTCTACTTCAAAACTCATGAAGGACGTTCGAAAGATTGGCATTTCTTGTGCTCCAAAAATCAAAGTTACGAAAAAGTACATCTATAGTCATAGTTAAATATATAATATAATTTAATAAATAGAAAATCATATAAAATAAAATAAAAATTCCAAAAATCAGGGTTCTTACACAACTGTCGATGGGGGTGCTCAAGGCTTCTGCTGGAATGGCCTCGGTGCTGGTAAGGCCGGACGTGGTGTCATCAGTGCTACAAGTCATGGTGGCTTTGGACAATCTCAAACTGGTGCCTATCATAGCCGCATCTCAAGCATAATCCAAGTCTCCATCGACAATCCTTTGCTAAATGTCCTTTCTCCGCTGTAATGGCAAGTACGGATCTCCTGAACATGTGCTGGTGTCGCCTTGTGTTGTTGTGAGGCTGTAGGTCGCTTTACTGTCCAGATGGTGCTCGAACTGTTAATGTCACCGGATGTGGGCGCTTATGGCTAGCCTCTCTTTTGTTGATTCCCTTCTGGCATCGCGCTGCGGTCAGGATGGCTGAGTAGAAAGTAGGTGCTACTGATCCTACTAACCTCTGCATCTTGAAAGTAAGCCTATTGTAGAACTTTTCTGCCTTCTGCTCTTTAGTCGATATCAGTTACGATGCATATAGGCTCAAACGCAAGAATTATGATTTGCAGTCTTCGACTGTCATGCTGTCCTGAGTGATGTGGATGAATCGGTCTCGAAGCTCTGCTCGCGTTGTAGCGGGAATGTATATCTCATTGAAGAGTTTTGATAACTCTTCCCAAGTAACTCCATCACGACCCAAGTACTCCTCTTCAGCTTCCCACTGGGCACTACTAGTCAGTTGCATTCTGACGGCTGACATCTACTTCTTCTTGGAAAGTTTAGCGGCTACCAGCGGATGCTCGATGTTGTTAAGCCAAGCATGAACTTCTGTAGGGTCTTTATTTCCAAAAAATGGCTTGGGAATCATCTTTTTGAACTCCACAATAGATTCGGCCTTCGGCTGAGGGACTGGTGGTGCAGTATGTGCCAAGGCTGATATAATGTTATCTCTCAAGGCTTCGGCCTGCTGCTGCTGAGTCTATTGTTGTGCAGCTTGTTGGGCCTACATCATCGTGAAGAACATCTAGAATAGTTGTTGTCCATCCATCAGTTATCCTTGAGGTTGGAAAGGCATGAACGATATCGACAGAGGTGGTGGTAAGGAAGTCCCAGGCTGTGGCATTGATGCTGACTGCGGTGTCTATGGTAGAAACTGTGATGGTGGTGGAAGATCATCACTCTAAAATCTCAATGGCTGAGGATGCGTCACTTGGCTCTAATGGATGTGTTGGCCTCCCGATGGTGGTGGAGTACCATCACCTTGGGCGACAATGTCATTCTGCGAAGTGCCAACTGGAGTCGACTTGTGGGCCGATTATTTATAGGATAGAAAAGACCCATTAAATGCTGAAAGATTCAAGCAAGATGCAAGTCAGAATATTTAGAATGCAAACATAGAAATCGAAGGTGGTAAAATAAAGTGGATGAGATCCTAATGTAAGTATAATCCTAATTTGCAGGCTTGCTTAACACAGTCATGTAACCAAGATGATCTAACGTTCAACCTACATGGGCTACCACAAAAACATGACACGCTCTAATCCCAAATCTATAAAGACTAGAACCCGTAGCATGCCAGCAAACATACTCAATAGGTATACCCAATTTAATGGACCTATTGAAAAGTATCTAAGCTGTAGAATAATATATATGGTAGTCACAAGTACTAATCTTATCCACAGATACAAATATAAAGTAACAAGAACATGACATCATCGTGCTGAAGAAAGGAAACTAGAATAATGTCAATAGAAGTAAAATAGTCACATGGAAAACCATGGATACAAGTTTTAGCAAAATAAATAATCGATACAAGTCTCTGATAAAAATATTAAAAAAAAGTCACTATAAGATCCTCAGCTCTAATAAAAATATATATAGCAATAAATGAAGAACTACTCCCGATCAATCTCGTCTTCCTCAGCTGGTGCAAAAGAAGAATAGACTCCCGACCCATACTCCTCAGAAAAGACCGCGTCAGCTATATCTAGGGTATAACCAGGTCCTTAGGGGACATAGCAAGGCACATAATATATAATCTAAAGTGCAGTAAATTAAATATCTCGGGGTAACTAAACGAAACTGACGTGACGCGTTAAGGACAACGTTGTTGGCCCACTAGTCATGATCATACCTGATTTTGATAATCAACGTCAACTTTGATCGATACGTAAAATATAGATACAGCTACAGGTTTCAAGTCAGAATGTCTGCACCTACTACTGCGACAAGCTACAAATATCTCATCGTCATCAAAAACAAAAAACGATGGAATCAAGATCAAGACTTTAACATATTTCTTCTGTATTTTGTCTTTATTTGGCTCTAAGAAAAATATGTAAGATTGATCAGGATCGGTACTTGCTTAGCTATTCTCAGTCTACAAAAATATAGCCTACCTATGTACAAAATTCATGTCCAAAAGTCCACAATAAAAAATAGCCCAAAACCCAATAATTGGCCAAAAATAGTTCTATCAGAACTCAGGCAGAACTCGACCAGAACTCGGCCTGAGTTCGGTCAAGGCAATTTCAACTTATGTTTGAATTCCCTGGATATCTGCATCCAACGTTCGAATACGAGATTTATGCATCCAAACTATACCCGAATTGTGTTCAAAAAATACTATAAATAGAGAGGAACTTTCACATTTCCAAATCATCCAATCTTATTCTCTTCTCTATTCCTTTAAGTGTTTTCTACGAACTATACTTTCAAATTTAGCCTATACTTCTCTTAGCCAAGCCAATACAGTTTTTGTTTAATCTACAGTTTGGTGTTGAAGAGTTGTATAGGAGGCTATTTCAGAAAATGTTCCATTTTTCAATCGCCTTCTGGAGTCGATCGTACACTTGTTCCCAAGTCCGATGTTATAAGAGTTGCAAGCACTCAGTTAAAGCTTGTGCCAGAGTGGATTAACATCGAGTAGAAGTACTTGAGACTGGATTAGTCCTGTATGAGGGAAACCAGTATATATCGATGTATTACTAAGTTTGAATCTTCTTAACTCTTTACCTTTACTGTAACTCATTTAATGTTATTTTATTTGCTCTCACTAGCCATATTACATAAATGGCAGCCGTTAAATTTATATTCAACGGTAAAGGACAATCCAAAAATAGACTCCCACTATTTGATGGAACAAACTATACGTATTGAAAAATATGGACGAGTTTCTTTCTTAAGTCACTGGACCTCGATCTTTGGTTGATAGTTATAAACGGTTATAAGAAACCGCCTAGAACAGTGATTGATGGTGTTCTAGTAGACAAGCTATATGGTAAATATACTAAGCATGAAAGACACAGGCTAGTCTAGATGTACGAGCCATCAATGTACTATTCTGTGCAGTCGACAAAACCGAGTTTAGTCGTGTATTTACTTGTGCCACATCTAATAAGATTTGAAAACTTCTTGAGGTAACTCATGAAGGAACTTTCCAAGTAAATGAGTCCAAAATTAGTAGATTGACAAAAGAATATGAGGCATTCAAGATAAAATTCGATGAGTCAATTACACATATGTTCACTTATTTTCTTGATATTACTAATCTCTATAATCTTTTGGAATGATTACAGCAACCACGAGATGATCAGGAAGTTACTGCGGGCTCTAACTAAGAACTAAAACCCAAAGGCCACCGCGATCATAGAAGAAAACGACCTCACCACGACAATAAAGACACTTATGGGCAAGCTCATGACCCATGAGCTGGATTTATAAGACTTTGAAGAGGCAACCCCACAAAAATAATCCATCGCCTTCAAAGCCTATGTCAGAAGAGTCTCATGCAATGATACTGATAAAAAAGATTTTGATGGTGATGAACAGGCCCTACTGGTCAAGAACTTCAGAAAATTCTTAAAGTTTGAGCGATCAAGCCGAAAGAAGAAGGATATACATGAAAGCAACGGAGAAGATACTATTTGATTTGGATGCAAAAAGTCAGGGAATATGAAGAAGGATTGTCCACTAACGAAGAAAAGCAGTCTATATGTCCGATCAAGATCGAGCAAAAAAGTAACAACTGGTCGAAAGTATGCAAACACTAGTATTTAGCACAAAATTGAGACCAGTGAGTCATAAGATAAGGATGGACCCAACATAAGTGCAAATGTCTGCCTGATGGCTTATGATAAGGTATCAAAAAACCCTTTTTACAATGATTTTTCATTTGACCAATTAAAAAATGCCTTTAGTGAATTACTTGAAGAGCACAGAAATGTGTTGGACAAGTATAAACAGTCTCGCAAGAAGATTAAGGCATACATAATTGAAGTAGCTATAATGTCTAATTTTTTTGAAGATATCAAAGAGACGTCTACTACCGGTAACACGGAAGAGATAACCATAATTAGACTGGACTATCATGAGGCTATCCTCACTATAGATCAGAGGAAAAAGACTATGTCAAAGTGCAAGAACTATATGACATAGAGAAGAAGAGGCACCTAGTCACTACACAGAGACTCACAGATATGACTGCTAAATTTGAAGAGTCTTGTACAATCTCTAAAAAAGTTAGAGATCAAATTAAGCAAATAGGCCACGCCTATTACACAGCCTAAGGCTGGTCCTAATACTATGCATATACCACAAAGGACTAAACCAAAGAAAGCACATAAGCAACACGTTTCTCATAACCATGCTTTCACATACAGGTTTCCAAGAAAAACACACAAAAAACATGTCAATACAGAAACAAAGAATACTATTTCAAAAATCACATACACATATTGTGGTGAACACGGACACATATCACAGTATAGTAGAGCTAGAAAGTTAGTTGACACAAATTTACTTACTTGGATTCCTAAAACTAATCATGCTGGACCCTTAAAGAAATGGGTAGCAAATTGGTTACATCTACTCGTTTTGTAGTGGACCTTCAACCTTCTCATGCTAAAAGCAAGTGGATCCTCGATAGCAGATGTTCGCGGCACATGACAGGTGATGTATCCTTATTCGCTACGCTATCGATGAAGAGAGAAGGGTACATTTTCTTTGGTAATAATCTTTGAGATAATATTATAGGAATTGGTACTGTTAGTATATCTCCCTATCCAAAAATAAAGACGCTTATCTAGTCACAGAATTGCAACAAAACCTGTTGAGCATTAGTCATTTGGCAGATAAAGGTTATAGTATCAATTTTATGAAAAATAAATGTTCTATATATGAAATGTCTACTGGTAATCCCGTATACGAAGGGATCAGGGAAGACAATATATATGTTTTCTTTCTAGAAAGTACTAGCTGTACAGGCAACTGCCTAGTAGCCAATCAAAATGAAACCTGGCTATGGTAAATGAGGCTAGAAAATGAAAACATGGATACTATCTCACGGCTATCAACTAAGAAGCTGGTAGAACTCCAAGAAATTTACTTCAAGAGGGATATGACATGTTCAGATTGTGTTAAGAACAAAGCAACTAGGTCATCATTTAAATCCATCAATATTGTAAGTACTTTTAGACCCTTGTAATTGATTCATATGGATTTGTTTGGTCCTAGTAGATTCGCTAGTCTTGACCGTAAGCTCTACGCTTTTGTTATATTTGATGATTTCTCTCGATTTACGTGGGTTTGCTTTTTATCAAATAAAAGTAATATCATTTTTGAATTTCAACTATTTTGTAAAAAAAGGTACAAAATGAAAAAGGCTTCATGATTACTAGAATCCTAAGTGATCATGGCGACGAATTCAAAAATACTGATTTTAAAAAGTTTTGTGATGATAATGGATATTACCATAAATTTTCTTGTCCTAGTGTAACGCCGCAGTCCATTTGTATTAGGACTAAGAACATTTCATACAAGCTGTATGTATACAAAAACATAATCCAATATATGAAAATCCTGAATACCTACATAAGCTGTAAATGTGAATATAACAATAATAGTCTTAGGGAAGTCTATTTCATCCACAACAAATATGATAAATAAAATCCAATAATGAAGAATAAATAGTCAAATATGAAGATAGCCGGGTGGATACAAATCCACTACCAAATAGCTATAATGTAAGTCTATGATAGTAGAAAATTTGTCCTCATAAGATAAGGAAAATAATAAGCAAATGTCTTCAACACTAAGGCATGATCAGGACTGATCAATAGGGTATATCTCATCGTCAACAAAAGCCATATCGAAAGCTGATCCATACTCTTGTGGATAATTTGGCTCATCTATACCTGAAGAGATCACCAGGTCCTCAGAGGGACACAACAAGATACAAGAAACAACATGCCATATTACTGTCAAATAAAATAAAGCTCCATGCAAAGGGTGCCTAATCATTCTCTGCGAATATGCAGTTAAGAACAAAACTTTGATGCATGGGCACTCTAGCTATAAATGGGATATGGCATAATTTCCTCTTGGAAATCAGGACCTCAGTGCATAACGTTCTACAGAAAGACAATAGCAAACCTGAGAGGGTCATCTCATCCGTGTCTCCAACGGAGCTTCCGGGTTACAAAGAAAAAGTGCAACGGGGCACATATGCTAAGGAACTATCCTCCCCACCCCCATATCTATCTATGTCATGTCCATAACATATATTTATCTCTAATAATTGCTTGTCCACTAATCAAGCACACTCATATTAGAAGCTATTCCTATCCATCGCACGTCCCCTACGTATCGGAGGTCAACCGAATACGCAAGTCTGTGTACTACATGAGACTCACAATTCGTGACACACATGTGTCATGGCCATAGAGATATACCAATATCTCATATAAATGGGGTGGCAACTATTCTAAGTCAATACAAAATAAATACATAACTAAAATAGTAAAAATGACTAAAACAGTCGCTCACACCAAAGTATGACTTGGACGCACAATATGATAGAACTAGATATGATATAAATATTAAAACAAATGACAAAAATAAATAAATATAAAGATCAGCAATAATGGCAAGGTATCTTGCCTAGAGTGGTGTGAAGAATCGACAATGTCTAGTGACTCAAATCGCTAGAAATCAAAGGCTGTGAATGTCAACTCCCACAAACATCTTCGAATGCTGAAATAAATATCATAAATATTTCCGTCATAAATGAAATGTCTGAAAATGCCTACCCAAAAGTCCAATTCTAGACACAGGACAAAATCATAATTTTGGGTCAAAACGATGTCCGTCGTTGGACCCGCTTTGTACCGAAAAGCATGCCAGAACTAAGGTCTCTAAAAGTTATCAAATTATATGTCTACAAGTCATGTTTGATGCTAGAAACCCACCCGTATGTCCAGAGTTCGATTCCGGTGAGCTGTGCACAAATTTATCCGTTGGGTTGGGTCGTAAGCCTACCAAAATAGTGTTCCGGTCAACCTTCTCATAATTGGAACAAACTTGGCTCATCGGACCAAAAAAATGTTCTGAATCCAATGGCGCATGTATCATCTCAATTTGATGAACAGTTTAAAATTGGACACGAAGTTTGCAAAATGTCGATATGAGGGACTTTCGACGGATACGGTTCAATTTTGTCGTGCACACACAACAAGATTGAGTTCCGTCGAATCTCACACGTCGATAACATCCATACGCGTCTTTTGATGCTCATGGGTTGCGACCATATCGCCCAGTTTGTGGGGATGCATGCCGTATCGAATTTTATTTCTAAAATTTTAGTTTTTGAAACATAATTTTTCAGCATTTCGAAAATGATTTTAAACATAATATATTCTACTACTATTAAATGTAAAAACTGAGTAATGATGCCCTATATGTTGTCAACAAAAAGCCTTTAAATAGAATTTAAAATCATGCATGAATTAGAAGAAACTGTGTTCAAAGTTGGGTAGTTTGACTGATTTTTCTGTTCTGATTCAGAATAATTTTCTCTCAAGTTTGCGTCGATTTTGCGATCAATCCAGAACTCTTCAACCCATTATACTTGAAGGGAGTCCTAGAGGATCATATAGGCTCTCCGTAACTTTTTACGGTTCACGAAACGGACATGTATACTCGAAGAAAATTAAACGGGAAGTGGGTACCTTGCTGTAACGTAGACGCTATTTTTGGGGGCGGGTTTGACGACGGCACCGGCGGTCTGGGGCGATGGCGGTGGTCGGAGAGGGGTCTCCAGGGTGTCGAGGTCCTTGGGGGTGGTCTGGAGTTGGTCGAGGGGTTAAGGAGAAATGGTTGGTTGTCATTTTAAAAAGAACATGTAGCGGTCGCACTCGTTACAGAAGGGGGTCGGTGGGGGATGGTACTGTTCACGGAACAATGCTGTAAAGGAAAATAATTTTTTTAATAAACTAAATACATAATTATATATATATATATAAAACAAAAAAATCTAAATAAATAAAGAAACAATCTCCAAAAATTCCCAAATTATTTTTATAATATTTCTAAAGTAAATATTTTAAATTTGCATCATATGATACATAGTATAGCAACTAACTGCTACGATGGCTAAATCAATGTTTTACTATATTTAAATAAAACTATTTGATAATTAACAAAAATATAATATTATATAATTAATAAATATAAAATAATTTTTTTGAAAAAAATCAGGGGTTTACATTCTATCCACAAAAATTTCGTCATCGAAATTTAAAAGTCAACACACTAACTAAAGAATGCATTTATTTTTATGCAGTAGTAAAAATAATTTATTGGAAAAATCGTACCTTGATTCTCGAGTAGATAAGGAAAACGGTTACATATGTCATCCTTGCGCTCCCAAGTAGATTCACCTGGAGAGTGGTGCTTCCATGACACATGAACCAGAGGTATAGACTGGTTGCGCAATACTTTCACTATGCGATCAAGGATCTCTACCCGTTGCTCATGATACGATAAGCTAGGGCAAACTGTGATCTCTGAGTGATCAAGGACATGATTGCTATCTATAAAATATCTTCTCAGCTGCGATACATGAAAGACATTATATACCCTTTCTAGTGATGGTAGTAGTGCCACCCTATAGGCAACTTCACCTACTCGTTCTAAGATGTCGAATTGTCCAATATATCTCGAGCTTAGTTTGCCATGACCTCTGAAATAAACCGTACCTCTATTATATGATATCTTCACAAAAATATGATCGTTTTCCTTAAACTACAAAGGAAGATGATAAAAATCTGCCCACTACTTCTGCCTATCATGTGATGCTCGCAAGTGGCCTTGAATGCTTTCTTGAAAACTGTTATAGAAAACTCCAAAAGATGAAGATGGACTTCCCAAGATCCATCGAAGTCTAACATACATGCCCTCAACATATCTTATTGCATCTGAATAGTATGCTCTGACTGTCCATCAGTTTGAGGATGATAAGTCGTACTAAACTTCAGACGTGTACCCAAGCTTTCCTGCATGCTTCTCCAGAAATAAGACGTAAATCTCGAATCTCAGTCTGAAACAATACTAACTGGAACACCATGTTGCTTACTATATGCTTTATATACATATCAGCTAATGCTTCAGTGGATTGGCCTACTCTTAAGGGCAAGAAATGGGTTAACTTGGTGAGTCTATCCACTATTACCCATACTGCATCTCATCCATTGGAATTCTTTGGGAATCCCATGACGAAATCCATGGTGATATGCTCCCACATTCACTCAGGAATGGAAAGCGGCTGTAATAACCCAGCTGATCTCTGGTGCTCTACTTTCACCTGCTGATACACCAAACACTTGGCGACAAAACGAGCTATCCCCCGCTTCATCCTATGCCACCAATAGTGTTGCCACAAGTCTCGATACATCTTAGTCCCTCCTGGATGTATAGAATATATCAAACTATGTGCTTCTGTCATCAGCTCCTGCCAAATCTATCTATTTGGGAACATATAGACGATTTCTACATCTTAATGTTCCATCGACATGTATGTTCAAACTTGTCTGCTCTCCCGCTTCGGTCCTTCCTTTAAGCCTTTGAAATCTAGCGTCAGTGGGCAACGATGCTTTGATCATGTCGACAAGAGAAGACTGTACCTGAAGATTGGCTAAGTTGCCATCAACTCCAGGTAAGCCATGGGCTCACGGCTCAACGCATCAGTTACTATGTTAGCCTTGCCCATATGGTAGTGCAGCTCTAGCTCATAGTCCTTTATCAGCTCCAACCATCTTTATTGTCTCATATTGATCTCCTTCTACGTGAAGACATACTTGAGACTATGGTGATTAGTATAGATATCTACTTTCTCACGTACAAGTAATGCTTCCAAAGCTTCAGCACAAAAATAACTGCTACAAGCTCCAGATCGTACGTCGGATAATTCTTCTCATGCACTCTCAGCTGCCGTGATGCATATGCTATTACTTTGCCATGCTATATCAAGACACACTCCAATACCTTTCCAGATGTATCGCTATATATCACGAATCCTCCTGGCCCTGCTGGAATGGTCAAGGTTGGAGCTGTGGTCAACCTCTTTTTCAACTCATCAAAAGCGGCTTAACTCTTAGTTATCCATATGAACTCTTGGTCTTTGCAGGTCAATCGAGTCATAGGCCCAGCTATTCGTGAGAAATCTTGTACAAACTTGCGGTAATAACCCCCAAGTCCAAGAAAACTTCTTACTTCAGAGGCTGTAGTGGGAACAGGCCATGACTTCACTGCTGAGATTTTCTTCAAGTCTATTGAGATACCTTCTCTTGTGACGACATGCCCAAGGAAAGAAATCTTTTCAAGGAAGAAGTTACACTTGCTAAGCTTTGCATAAAGCTTCTCCTTTCTCAATATCTCCAAGACTATCTGCAAGTGCTGCTCGTGCTCTTCAGGACTTTTTAAGTATATAAGAATATCGTCTACGAAGATAACTACAAACTTGTCCAGGTATTGATGAAAAACCTTATTCATAAGATTCATAAAGACAGTTGGAGCATTGGTCAAACCAAAAGGCATGACCAAAAAAACTCATAGTGTTCTGAATGCAGCCTTTGAGATATCTTCCTTTCGAACCTTCACCTGATGATAACCCAATCTCAAGTCGATCTTAGAAAATACTCTAGATCCTGGCAATTGATCAAATAAATCATCAATGTACGGCAGAGGGTACTTGTTCTTTACCGTTACAGCATTCAGAGCTCTGTAATCAATGCACATACACACTGAGCCATCCTTCTTTGGCACAAATAAAATTGGAGCTCCCCATGGCGATGCACTAGCTCAGATGAAACCCTTCCCAAGCAACTCGTCTATTTGAACCTTTATTTCTACCAACTCCTTTGGTGCTAGTTGGTACACATGATAAAAAATTGGTTTGGCTCCTGGAACAAGATCTATAGAAAACTCAAGGTCTTTGGCATGCGGCAATCCTGATAGCTCCTCGGGAAATACATCTTAAAACTCGGTGAAAATAGGAGGATAAGAAACCCCTCTATCTCCATATGAGTTCTTAATGCTGGCACAACTCTATTACTAGAAGATTCTCTAGTGAACTCGAACTCCTCTTTTGGTGGTCTGAACACAATACTTCCCTTGTAACAGTTAAGGGTGGCATGATAATGACTTAGCCAGTCTATTCCTAAAACTACGTCAAAATTTGGCATAGAAAAAACCAAAAATCGAGCCTTTATCTTCCTTCCACAAATTTCTATAGGACAAGATCAACATATGCTGCTAACAGGCACTATCCCTCCCCTGGTAAGAATTCTAACATTCTGAGATAGAGGTACAGTAGCAATGCTGTGTCCAGTTGCAAAGTTGGTGGCTATGAATGAGTGTGTGGCTCCAGTGTCAAACAATACAATAGCAGGATATGAAGCAACTAATATGATACCTGCTATAACCTCGCCCTTGCGAATTGGCTCCTCTACGGCCAGTTAAAAAGCTTGCCCAAACCTCTTATTGGAACCATGAGCTTTGGCTCTCTCAAAATGAGCTGTCTACGATGGTAATGTTAGGCAGGGTGTTCCTACTCCTAGTGCTATGGGCTATTGCATCTATTGTCCAGGCCGAGGTGCAGGAAGTGCTGGAGTCGGTTGTTCACGATAATTTTTAGCCACATGTTGTCCTGATCCGTATCTCATGCACAACCCAAGCCGAAGACGACAATCATTGTGAATGTGTCCCTGCTTCCCGCAGTAATGGCAAGTAGGCTTCTGGTGTGGCATGGCTCTCTATTGCTACTGTTGCACCATAGGCCTTCTAATGGCTCCGCTCTACATTACTATAGCTGGTCCTTGTTTGCCATTGATTGTATAAGTGCAGAACAATTTTATAGGAGGACTGAACTTAGACTCACAATTCAAACTCACTCGTACAAAGAAAGCCTAGGAATGAAAACCTAGGTACAGCAATCTAAGTACGATTATTTATTTTTGAATCTGGAGGTGACGGTAGAGGATCGGGAAAGCGACGGCAGCTCTGCCTTACTCCTTGGACGATCGGACGTAGCCTTGGCTCTGATAAAGAAATGCTCTCGAAATGTGTGGAGAGACTCTTCTGTGCGTGCCTTTGTCTCTATGTGTATCCAGCCGGGAGTTTGCAAGGGAATGGCACCTTGCTATTTATAGGAGTAGGGTATGATCATTAGGTTTGCAATGATGGCCCCTTGAAAAGTCGGCGGTTTGGGAATTAATTACCATTTTCCTTGATCCTGTTTTGTTGGCAATTAATCTGGGCCATTAATCTTGATTGCAACAAATCTGGGCAGTTAATGTTGATTACACCAAATCCGTATGGGTAATTAATGTTAATTGCCATAAATCTTCGTGATTTGTTATGACAATCTCGGATCTCCTGCCACGTTTTTAATCTGCTTGATTGCAATAAATCTGATTTGATCCGGGTAATTATGATGATTGCACTAAATCTGGTTGTTGGGATTTGTTGATAAATCTTGATTGATTTGGTGCCACGTGTCCAACCATCATTATTCTGCGAGCCGTAGGGATACGGAGGAAACTAATCTTCTTCCACATGTCCTAACCGCGAGCCACAGGGACAAGGTGTCTTGACAGAGCCGCATGAGGGTGGCTTCTTAGGATTTGAACCGCATGAAGGTGGCACCCGCATAGGTGTGGCTTCCAAAATCTGAGCCACATGAGGGTGGTTTCCAATTGAACCGCATAAGGCTGGCCACGTGTCAAGACTGCATGGACGTGGCCTCTCAGCATTTGAGCCGCATGGAGATGGTCCCCATAATCCGAGCCGCATGAGAGTAGCGACCGCATGGGGGTGGCTTCTCAGGATTTGAGCCGCATGGAGGTGGTCCCCATGATCCGATATCACTACCACATTTCTAGTTTGAGGGTATTTTTGTCATTTTTTTTGAAATTATTTGAATTTAATATATTTTATTAGGAATTTATAAATAATTTAATTGAATGGTTGATTTAAATACTAATTTAATTATTGCCTTATGATTTTGGTTAGCCTAACCTAGATTGGACCAAACCTAGATGGGTCATAACTAATTTAGTAAGCCACTTTGAGAATTAGATGGTTTTGGTTAATGGGTTAAGTCAAGTTAGTTATGGTTAAGTGATTTGCAAAAGACTAGGAAAGAACCCTTTGTTCTAGGCCATCCATTTCCCTTGATTCATTTCTAGCCCTAGGATGTAATCTAAAACCCCTAACTCTAACTAATATGACCAGCCAAGACCCCCCTTGCCTATATAATGCCTCCATAGGAATTTGTGCCTCTTTTGTTATTAGCTCTTCATTTCCTAAAGAATAGGTAAGCCTTCATTTAATTTTCTTCATAGTTTAATGAATAGGACTCATTTTAGTTAGGATTTCTTCCATTATGTTCTAATCCCTGTCCTCTAGCTGATTGTGGAGTAAAATCACAGTTTTAAATTAATTTGAGAGATTGGGTGGCTTGTGGAGATTCCTTCATTGAAGAGCTTTTGTGTGGAAGAACACATAGAGGTAAAATCCTATTCCCCCATTAAAACTAGGGTTTCCTTGCATTAACACCTAGCCCTAGGTGTCCCGATTCTGTAGGATTAGGTTTCGTTCCAATTCGTGTCCTGTACGTGTCCGTATCGGACACGTATCGGTGACTGTGCACAAGTGTTTGACAAAATACCTCAATGGGCATTTCGTATTGATTTTTGAATTGTATTTAAATAGATAATTGTTGTCGCTTACACGTTCGTGATTGACTGAGGGGATTTTGGTCTGGTGTCTAGTCTGTTTGGACACGGAGACACGTTCGTGCGCGCTCGGGACTGCCTGCCCTGCTGTTCGGGGGCTGTACCGGACACGACACGTGGCCACTGGACACGGGGTTCGACACACCCCATGGGGTAGTGACTGACACGCCACGTGTCAAGTTTCAGGGTCCCACGTGGCGTGTCGAGAGAGTAATCTTCGTTGCACTGGTCGGACTGACAAGTTCAGTCGATTTTTATTCTTCACTGATACGCTGTTCGTATCTCCTCTGGACACGTCGAGGACACAATTCAGGGTACCCTAGTCCTAGCCCTAGACACACTCGATACTAGAATACGAGCACAGGGTCTGTGTCGTGTCGTGTCACGTGTACGAGCTCAATGAACACGTGCACGACACGGTGTTCTGATTTTGTGTATGTGTGTGCACTGTTGGGTTTAATTTGTGTGGACATGTCGTGTCACATTTCAGTGGACACGAGACACACTCTAGGACACGTATACAATGTATATGTTTATTACCAACCATTTGTTTGATGTCTTAACTTGATTTCGATAATCAAATCTCTTTTACCCCTAAAATCTGATACCTATCTTCATTTACTGTTTTTTTCCAGTTTTTTAATGTAGATTTTGACACTCATTTGATTAATCTAAATACTGTTAATGTTTGGGTTAGAGTCCCTAAATGGGTTCTCCTATATATTATCTAACCATGGTTAAATTTTTGGGTTGTTTGTTGAGAATTTGATTTCGAATTTTGGCTTTTGAATAGGACTGAAAACTAGTCCAGTTTTCATAAATTTAATGCATTGATTTCATTTCCTTTCAGTAAATTCCTGAATGTTATCATATATGATCTAATTTTTCCCTTCTTCCTATTCATGTACAGTCCAGTAGGGACATCTCTATACACACTATTCAGCCCTGCCTTCCATTCATTCCTGTCACACTGTTTTGCACAGCACCCCTAATGTCTCACACACACCCCCTCACCTAAACACTTGACAGTTCACACACCCTACACACACACACACAAGCATGTACATACACACACTTTCCACCCTCACTCTCTAAAACACATTGCCCCTCTCTATATATATATGCATATATATTAAAATAATGTAAATCTATACATGTAATGTATATATATATAAGGATATGTGTATCTATATATCTATATGTTTTAAACCTATATCTATATGTAGGTATATATATGTGAGGGTTCCTAATGAATATGTATTATAACCTAAAGTAAGGTATGTATATATATATATATATATATATATATATATATATATGTATATATATATATAAAAAAATATATGTATATATATATATATATTTTATATATATATATATATATATATATATATATATATATATATATATATATATGAAATGTGAATGTGCCTATACATATGTATAGGTATATGGGTAACCTAAAGCTAGTGTATTTCTATGTTGTGTTGGATAACATATCATATGTGTAGTATTTTAGATGTAGATAATGTCATATAGTCTTGTGTTAGGGTTTGCCTATAGGCATGATACAGCTTATGGCATATATGTGAGTCTGTTTGCCTAGAAAGTCTAGAATGGTCTTGTATAGCTTGTTAGACCTAGTTTGACCATAGTTGACCTAGTTTGACTTCTAGGGTTGACCAGAGTTGACCAAGAGCTGACTTTGGCCTAGATTGACCTAGATTTATGTAGAATGTATTGCAGTGCTTTATTTTATCATTTTGGACTTGTCGTGACTTGTGCTGTTCTAAATAGGAGCCAGATACCACTTCTCAGATAGTACTTTCATATTGGACACTCAGACACCAGGCGAGTACATTCTCTGATCATTTCATATCTTGCTTAGAATTATTTCCTGCATTAAATTACTTTACTTGCTACTGTCACGTTGGACACACGGATTGGTACTATATGGATCCCTTCTTGAGATGTTATCCTTAGGGAGCATCGGGTACTATATGTTCTGTGCGTTTCACTTATATGGCGTATCACTATGCTTCATTGGTCACTTGTGACATATACTCTTATGATCACAGAGTCTCCTTGAATCCTTATTCCATTTACTGGGTATCCTAGAATCTTCTAGAATCCCCATTTATGGGACATCCATGTATCACCCTTCGGGGGCCTTTGCATGGAATCATAACATAACCTGGTTGGATCCTTGTGTATTGATTGGGGGTACGGGGGAGTAGAAGCAGACATGTGAATAATACCCATGTAGTATCTCATCAGAATCTTTTCAAAGTGTCTCATCAGAATCTTCTATGCCATTTACATGTCTATATTGTACTCTGACTCACTAGCCACTGTTAGTCTCTATTTATAGTAGATATTTCTATTACAGCTCTCTCTCTCTGTTTACATACTGTATTTCCTTCAGTACCTGTATCTTACTTTACTACATGATTATATTTTCTAACCTGCTATGAACTGTTGAGATGTACTGTGCTCGCTCATGTCCTGACTGGACCTGTTGAAAATATTACAGAGGACGAGGAGAAAGCCTGTGTGGATACCTTCTACGA
This sequence comes from Iris pallida, assembly GCA_029216955.1. NCBI lineage: Eukaryota > Viridiplantae > Streptophyta > Magnoliopsida > Asparagales > Iridaceae > Iris > Iris pallida. The sequence continues at coordinate 11,608,278 of JANAVB010023800.1, forward strand.
GGCAGCCCTAGACGACACTTGCGAGCTGGACTCTCAGGAGGACCTAGCTCTAGCTGAGGACATCACCCCCACTGCCTAGACTAGTTTAGTTAGGCTTATCTTATTTTATGTTGTCTTGAGACTGTTTAGCTAGACTTTACTTCTGTTCAGAGATTCTGAGTTGTATACATTCTTTCGTATTCAGTAGCTGGGATTTGTACTCTGGATATTTGTTGGGATGTTATCTTAGACTACTTTATCATCTATATTTCCTTGAGTTCTATATCATATCGTGCTATCTCTTCCTTAGTTGTGATTGAGTTCATTTACTGCTATGTCACCCCCATTCGGGGAGTATAAACTGTGTAGAGTTATATTGTTAGATGTATGTTGACCTAGGACAGCGTTCTACCGTCGATACTGCAGCGTAGGCTGGACGTACCCATGTCTCGAGGGTGCGGGTCGTGACATCCGAGCCGCATGAGAGTAGCGGCCGCATGGGGGTGGCTTCTACCTGAACCGCATGCGGCTGGCCACGTGTCAAAGCAGTATGGAAGGTTTTGGGATTTGATGGATCGTGCCAGCTATAGATATTTTCTTCGTTTTCCTAGGAGCACGCCATTATGTCAAAGTCATCATTGCAGCTTTATGTCAGAGCTGTCAGTTCACTTTTATGTCAGAGCTGCCTTAATGTGTCAGAGCATTAAATGAGGCCGCTGCTTAATGGCCAGCTGTAGAGGCGAGCCGCATAAGGCCACGTGGCTTTTACTCCAGCCGCATGGCTAGGTTTGCGTCTTTTGAGCCGTATAAAACTCCTGAGCCGCATGAAGCTCTGAGAGCTTCTTTGAACCGCATGAGACTTCATCTATTTTGAGCCGCATGGATTTTTCGGTTCTTTTCCATGCTTCTACAAGACCCCCTTCAAAGTTTTCAATTTGTAAAATTGAAATACTTTGAATAAGAAGGATGGCTATGGCCACATACGCTCTTCTGGCTGCATAGGATGTTTTGGCCGCATGGACTTCATAGCCGCATGGCCTTCCTGGCCGTATGGACTTTCTGGCCGCATGGACTTCCTAGCCGCATGGATCGCTCTGGCCGCATGGACCGCTCTAGCCGCATGGACCGCTCTGGCCGTACACTGTCTTTTCTGCCACGTAGGCATCATTAATTGCAGTTGATTCATTTTTTGATTTAGAGCTGTCTTTTGGGGGAATCCCAAGAGTCGGTTCATTAAATATTTAGATTTTATACTTTGATGAATCTCCTTTGTGCGAGGGGACAAAATTCTAGGAGTCGGTTTTGCCTGCAGCACATGACCCGACGCGTTCGTCGATCCACGTGCCCCCCATTTGTCCTTCTATAAATAAGAGTAATTTGGAGAAAGAAACTCTTTACTCTCTTTCCTGATTTAAGCTCTTTTTGCCCTAACTTTCGTCCTCTTCTTCTTCTTCTTCGATCATTCGATGGCCCCCAAGACTTCCAAGGCTGTGGCAAAGGGTAAGGGAGTGGCTTCTACGTCGACTGCGATGCCTGAAGTTCATCCCGACGTTCACCCCACCATTGCTGGTAAGGGTTTTAGCAGAAATTGTACAACTCAGAACTTGCACCGTCATGGCTATGTCGCATATTTTATGCACGGGCCTTCTTCGTCTTCATGAATCTGCATATTGTGCTATGTGTGTTGAGATTATTTCTGCCGGGGTTCTCTCGGCGGCGGCTGAGGGATCTCATATTGCTGGGGTCTCGACTCAGGGCGACGAGGGCTCCGCTGAACCCGTCCCCGAGACTGCTGAATTTCGGCATGGTGACGCTGACCAGTCGTATCTCCTTCCAGGGTGGCTGGGGCAGGGGAACCAGCTAAATTCGACTTAGAAGTTGCTGGTGAGGGGACTATGGCGGCTGTGAATGAACCTCAGCCTCCACAACCCTCCTCTGGTAAGATAAGCCAAATTTTGACTAGTGAGGAGGCCCATTTGCTCTATCATTACATCCTTCGGGTTACGCTGATTGATGGTTGCTCTGGACATACAGGTCCTGCCTATTCACTTCCAATGACGGATATTGTCAGGGAAGGCTCTACCAGCGGGGATCTGGTGGGAGGGAGTGTGCCCCCTCCTCTTCTGACTTATATTGAGGGCCTCCCGCTGGATCGAGTTTGGAAGATCGGACGGCGACGTAGTCGGGGCAGGGAGCAATGGTCCATGCGTCCTCCTCTGCTCATGTGGCTTCGAGGGTCGACCTCTCCGCCTTGCCGAGTATCCAGGCTCTTCGGGCCGTGGAGGAGGAGTTAGCTGCTATTCACGCGTCGTTTCGCTCGGAATTTGTTTTCCTGGTGGCAGGGATGGCAAGTTCTGGCGCATCTTCTTCGACACTGCCAGCTACACTTCCTCTGACGCCATCCTCTACAGAAGTTCTGGATGAGGCGTCAGAGGATGTAGTTGACAGTTTTTACCGCCACTTGAAGAGAGGGGTCGAAGCTGCTGTGGAGCGGAAGACCCCCTTTGCCTTGGCCCGACAATGCGCCCGAGGCTAGATTGACATTCTTAAAACCCTCCCTGGTGGGGCAGGGATAGCTGCACTTCTGGAGCCCAAAATGTTAGAGGTCAGCTCGTGGCCCAGGAACCTATCTCTTCAGTATGACCAGCTGAGCCGTAGGAGCGAGGATTGCATGGCTCGGGAAGCGGCTGCCTCCCGCGGAATAGTCGATAGGGAGCAGATCCTCGAACTCCAGAGGAAGCTGGCTTTCTTGGAGTCCGAGCTCGAAGCTTCCCGTACGGATAAAGAGCTGATCGTTCAGGAGGCCGAAAAGGTCGCCCTAACTTCTGCTAGCCTGGAGAGTGCTCTGAAGAAGCTCGTGGATGGCTGGCGGGCTCATGCTCACCTAGAAGACGTGGAGCGGTTGACTCAGGAGGCCGAGCGTCGGGCCAAGCAGGGGTTTGAGCGGTCGACTGCCTTGCTGAGGGACCGTCTCATGGAATTGTGTATCGCCGAACCATAGTCGGATTTTTTGCTTCTTTCGTTTCGTTCTTTTCCTTTCTTGAGAGGGACGTGGTCCCCAGAACATATAGTACTTTTGACTTTCAAATAAAAGAGTATGTTTTATTCTACCCTTCATTTGTATTGCTTATTGCGTTTATGGTGTTGTAGTATTGCCCTACTGGGGACTGTTTGTGGACTTGTTACCCTTGGTATACCTTGGTTTTAGGTATAGATAACAAGTTTGATGGAGATACTTAGAACAATTCCACAGTAAGGTGGCCATGGAAGTTCCTGGTATCGGGAAAAAGAATCACTACAAGAAAGTTGGCATATCCCAACGTTTTATAAGCGTTGTAAAAACTGAATAAAACGTTGGTATATGTTTAGCCAACGTTTGTCCAACGATTTATGCAAACGTCGTCGTTGCTCTAGTTGGAAATTTACAACGTTTGCAATAAATGTTGGTATAGGGATTAGACGACGTTTGCAGTAACGTTGGCATACGTAACTTATTTCCAACATTTTATAAAACGTTAGAATTATTTTACCAACCTTTGTCGAAGAAAACGTTGGGTTGTGATTTTCCAACGTTTCCCAAAAAATGGTTGGATTTGTGTTTCCAACCTTTTCTAAAAAAAGTTGGTTTTTTCCAACATGTTTCTACAAACATTGAAAATATAATTTTGGATGGTACTTTCCCAACAATTTACTAAACACGTCGTAAATTTAACCTATTTTCCAACAATTTTCCAAAATGTTGGGAGTTGTGTTAATGGGTGATAAATTTCAAATAATTGGACAAACATATCGAGAATTCAACTATTTTTCCAATGTTTTACCTAACCACTGGATTTGTTACAAAAATTGGTTAAAAATATATGCTACAATCGCACAAAAAATAAATGTGCTTGTACATATAAAGATTTCAGATCCCATCACAAACATGTAAATACATCCACCACCAAACAATTGAACAAAATATTAATATAAAATTATTGTAAATCAAAATATTGTCTGTGTAAAAAGTCTTTATATCTTTATTCATTCACCATAATACAAGTTCATTCAAAGTAAAAATTAGACAATCTTCATGAATCCATATAACTTGACCATGCATGTAAACCTGTAAAAAAAATTAAAATTAGGACATACGAGTAAGTAATGAATATTTTTAAGATTTACTGTGCAAGTTGACCTTCTCCACTAATCATTTCTTTTTCGCCCTCTTCATAGCCATGAGATCCTGAATTAATGAACACAAAAGAAGAGTAAAATTTAAGGATATTTAATATAAATGTCAAAGTTTAATGCTTTGTCGGAGAAATAAAAATTCTAACCTCACAATAGCTTCGAAGTTGAGATCGTGGTACAGTGTGCGTTTGTGCTTGCTTTGGTCGTTGCAGTTGCGCTTGCTTTGGTGGTTGCAGTTGTATTCGCTTTGATGGTTGTGTTTGTCTTCTTGATTGAACCTCTGATTGTATATGTGCCGACTGATGCAATATTGGAGGTGATGTGCGCTCAAAATTGTTTTCAAAAAACTAACATTATAAATACAAGAAAATATTACATGCAATCCATCAAATAAATTTAGCTCATATACATCTAATAGTTTGATAAATTCTAACCTGTTCTGTGCTAGAAGATACATCGCGTGGAGATTGTGAGAAAGCACCCATATCACGCAGATGACTCTCAAGTAAATTTTGTATTTGTGCTTCCATTCGATCATTCATCCGAGATTCCACAGCAGATAAATTTTCTTGCATCTGGAGTTCCATCTGCTCTTTCATTTCAGTTTTGTTTCTCTCATTTTCAGCCATCATCTCACGACGAACTCTTTCATTTTCAGCCTCCATTTCACGTCGCAGGTTCTCCAACTCTTGTTGATGTTGTGTCTCAATCTCCCTCCTCTCATCCTGGGACAGTTTATACGATGGTCCGAATACCATAGTCGAGGTAGCATCTAGCCCATATGTCCCCATACGACCGTGCCTATCACGTCCCATAACTCGCCCATATATATCATCTCGTGCAACACCGGTCTTTGGATTTTTCGCTTCTAGTTCATCCATCGCTTGCTGTAAAATCAACTCATGTTCATATAAACATAACTACAATTTATATAAACTTATGAAAAGTGTAAATAATGAAATAAAATAAAATTAGAAGTAAGATCATACAATCGCCTTAGCTGCAATTTCATTTACTGGCCCTTTCCCTTTAGTTACATGTGTCTCCTTGTATACCATCCTACGAGTTGGCTCGTATCCGATGGATTTAGCCAACTATAAGTATAAAGAATCAACGCATCATATTATTAGTAATAAACCTGCTTTCCTGGCACATTAAAAAATGTATGAACTAATAAATTAAATTAAATTTGTTCTACCTTATTTCTAACTTCAGCATGGGGAGTTCTACCAGATGTGTGTGGTGTTGTCCAATTTTTACGAATGGCTTTATTATTTTCACTTTTGGCCTGGTACAAAGAAAAATACAAATATATATACAATAAAATATTATGATAAACCGAAAACCATTGCTTCCATAAATACAAATATACCTTTCCCTTATCAGAATCCCAATAGTAGATGAGTCTTGGCCACTGACTTTCCTCGACCCTTGGGGGGCAATGCTTCAACCGTTCCTCATTAGTCTTATACTTAGTATAACCCTGACGCTTTACTTCGGCCTTCCACTCCTTCCATTTTCTTCCGACAGACACCATCATAAATTTTCTCATCTGGTCCGTGGCATTCGTATTTTCCTATTTAAATGAAATGTAAAGAAAAAAAAATCATGTAATTATTCACATATGTAAATTGCGACACAAAGTAATTTAATATTACTAGGTGGTTATTCATCTACTTTACCTTAATATGAGTCCAAATTGCGTCCTTCCCAATGTCTGGTACATGCCTCCAATCAAGGTAAGTTAAAGGTGCTAGGTGGCCATTTCGTGCTAGAACCCCTAAATTTAAAGCAAGTCTGGAACATGTTTCCTCAATTGGTTGGCCAAAATTGTTGACATGAATCTCTAGAATGCCACCATCTTTTGCCCCTCCCCTATGCATTAAAGTAGGACCACGGACTCGTCTATGCTCCTCCTGACTGGAATTCGGGTCTAAGTATAAAATAGGCCAACATAAAAATAATTAATGCACAATAATATTAAAACCCTGAAGTTTAACTTCAATAATATTAATATCACAAATATATGTGATGTTAAGATTATTATTACCTGTCACTTGATCTTCTAGTTGTTCGTTGTTGCCGAACAATACTCCTGTTTGCTCCTCCTCCTCGGAAATAATAGGAGGTGGCCAATTCAAAGGAGGTTCGACCATGACAGTGTTGGCACCTACTTGCTCTTGTTCCTCAATAACGGTAGGCATAGCTCCCCTATTCAATTGGTTGCGTCTACTTGTCGCCATGGAATTTTAGCTTGACTACAATCAAAAAATGTATAAGAGAAAATGAATGATGGCATAGTATATCATATGTTACTTTTATTGAAGAAAGGATCTAAACAAACTTGAACATGAGAGTGTGCAGTCTCACACTTACTGTTGCCATAGAAGAGGATGAGAGACTGCTTAAGAAAGAAGAACTCATAAAAGATGACTTACCAATATTAGCATACAACACAGGATATAGTGATACTGAAAAAATTGTACCCCACATGGTTTTTTGTATCTTGATGAAACATACAACTTTTCTATAGTAGCGAAGTAGTCTAATGAACATCAACTAGAATATAACACCATCAACTTATTTCCACATACCACTTTATAAACAACTAAACACAATTACGCAAAAAGGTGAAGTTTTGATAGCAAAAATGTATTGTAGATTCTATCAGACTATCCAAGAAAAAAATGCACTGCAATTTTGATTCGTATGGGTCAACTTCTTGTTTCCTGGAGGAACTGTATAGAACATCAACAGCAATTCAATGGCTGCTGCCCCAAGATATACTGTACTATATGCTCTGCCTAGACCACATGATCCCCTTCATGTGGATAGAACACCATCCCTCAGATGGCACTTCATTGTATGGAACCAATTTCACCACTAACCTTCCCACATTGAAGTTTCAGTAAGGCCACATGTTATATCTAGTTTGTACCATTACTCCCTTTACATCTTAATTGCCTTAACAATTCTAAGTGAAGAATAAGAAGCAACAGCAGTAGTAGCATAATACATGTTAGTCCCGGGGCTTGATCAAAGATAGAAAAACAGATGCAATCGAGATCTGAGATGTCACACAAAAACTTTGCAGTGATCAAACTCAAGATCTACGATGGTACAATAAATCAAATAGCCAAATTATAATCTAAAGGAGGGAAAAAGAGAAGAGAAGATCTCTCGTTCTTCCTTGCAAACGTGTTGCAATTAGGACAGAACGAGTTACAATAAAACTAGAGAGAGATGAGAAGAAGAACAATGCTGGGGTGTCAAAATACCGTTGCTCAAAGCAAGATTCGCCCCACACGATCTGCTTCCAGGAACCAGCATGTTGAAGAACTTATGGAACGCTCGAAGTCACCTCTGTTCAGACTCCTCGGATGGACTTGCAATGGCGACAGCAACTCTCTCTCTCTTTCTCCTTTTCTGACTTGTAATTTTTGTAGTGACCACAAAGGAGGCCAAAAAAGAGTATTTATAGAGAGAGGGTGGAAACCCTAGCCGCCTCTTCAGTTATGGAAAGATTGAATCAAATCACAAAAGATAGCAACGAATTAATTCTAATCCCACAAAGATAGGATCTGAATTAAGTCAAATCCCACAAAGATAGGAACGAAATTAATTCAAATCCCACAAAGCTAGGATCTGAATTAATCGTATTGATCTATCCTTTCCATAATTGATTTGTAATCTGCACAGTCAGCATAGCCCTCCATACGGCAGCAGCAGCAGCAGCCTGGCCGCATGGACCGCTTGGGCCGCATGGACCACATGAGCCACATGAGCCGCATAGCCGTATGAACCGCATGGGCCGTAAGAGTCGCATGAGCCGCATGGCCGCATGAGCCGCATGGGCCGCATGGGCCGCATGGACCGCATGGCCGCATGAGCCGCATGGCCGCATTAGGCCGCATGCCGCATAAAATCGCATGGCCGCTGACGTGCTAAGTACAAAGTGCGCCAACAAAATGCCACATTACGCCTCATGAGCCTATGAGCCCGAGTCCGAGTCCGAGTCCGAGTCCGAGTCCGAGTCGTTAAGCCCCGTTGGGGCTTAGCTCCAAATGGAATTAATCCAAGAGAAAGACAAAAGCATTAATGCTTAATCCTTGGAGCCTTATTCTTACCTCCTAGTAAAATCACCCACATGGTTCCCTCCTTAGGGTCACCACCCCATGTGCATCTCTCAACAGCACAACCAAGTATATATGTTGAGATAACTCATGGTGCATTTCCGATATGGGACTATAATTTTACAAGGCATGTTGAGAGCAAGCTCTCTCCATGTAAAGAAAGTACCAACAATCCCCCACATATCACAACATATATATGTGTCCAGGGTTGAGCGTTCCCCACAGTAACTGTCCATTTTGCATTAGGATAGATGTCGCTGATGACTTGAATCTTCCCGCATGGGTTAAATAATAATGTGATACAAGAATGGACTACGCCTTAAATTCTGCACCACAATTATAATTCTTCCCACTCACAAAGTGTAGTTACGTGTGCTTCTGGCTGCACATTGAAGGCCCTGTGCCAGCATGGTTTCAGTGTATAATTTTAGGCGTCTATAAATTTACCCTCAAGAGACGGCCTGATATCTCTTTCCATACACTATAGGTGAGTTCTTTATTAAAGAGATATGGCATGAATCCTTGCGCTTCCTTGCGGTGCTACGCCGCTATGACATGGACTGAAGCCGAGGCATTACCCCTACCTTGGAACCTCATCGTAGTGTCATACTACTGTAGCATGAGGTCACAAGCCTCTTTGTAGTGCCAAACTACCCAGCATGAAGCCTAAGGCTTCCTTGCGGTGTTACACCGCAACGACATGGCTTGCAATGCCGAGGCTTTACCCCTACCTGGGTACCTCATCGTGGTATCGTTCTACTGTAACATGGGGCCATCCTCCCTTTTGTAGTGCTGTCTACAACTCTTTAATTACGTCATACAGCATTAGGCTACCTGCATAATTGCGGTGCTACGCCGCTGTGACTTGGCTTGCAAAGCCGAGGCATTACCCCTACCAAGGAACCTCATGGTGGAGTCACCCTACTGTAGCATGGAGTTTTACTCCTTGTAGTGCTGCTCTACCGTGCTTCCTGTAAAGCACACCAGGCATTCACTCTGCCTGAGAACTCATTAAGGCGTTTAAGCCAACCTTCCACAGGATCAGTTTTTTCCGCAGAAAAAATACATAGTAGACAACAGTGGTTATGGGTCCGTATCCCTTCCATGTTCCAGAGAACAAGTACCCACTGCTACCTGATAGTTTCCTAGTCAGTGATCCTCCTTTGAACCAAAAGTTAGATGCCTAGTAGATTTCTCTTTGAACTAATAGCATAAAACTTTATGGTAGGATTACAAAGACACACTATCAGAATGCCTTCAAGCCCATTTTACAAGCTGTGTCATCGACCAACTCGCGCTTGAGGCCTTTCGTGAACGGATCTTCCAGGTTCTCCTGACTCCGAACATCAATCACTGCAATTATACCTCTTTTGATAAGATCGTGTACTGCCCTGTTCTTCAACCGCACAGTCCTCTTCTTCCCGTTGAAGAGGTCATTTGATGCCACTGCCGCAGTCGCCTGGTTGTCACAGTATATCGGTATTACCGGTATCTGAGCCCCAACTACTGGAAGATCATACATGAGCTTCCGAAGCCATTCTGCTACATCTGCTGCAGTTTCAAGTGCATAGAATTCAGATTCTATAGAGGAACGAGAGAGTATAGTCTGCTTCTTCGACTTCCACGATATAGCAGCTCCACCCAAGGAAAAGACATATTCACTTGTGGATCTCTCGCTTTCCACTTCTGAACACCAGCTAGCATCACTGAAGCCTTCCACTACTGTCGGATACCCATTGTAGTGCAGTACATATGTCTGAGTTTTCTTGAGATATCTCATCACCCGCTTCACAGCTTTCCAGTGCTCAACCCCTGGGTTGCTTGTGAACCGACTCAGCATTCCCACGGCGAAAGCTATGTCAGGCCTTGTGACAGTAGTTGCGTACATCAAACTTCCGATAACGCTAGAATACTCCAGCTGCCTGACGCTTTCCCTTGAATTTGGCTTCAGCTTCTGATCACACCTGTATGGCGTATCGATCCCTGGAAGATCCTTATACCCATAGCGTGTGAGCATCTTCTCAATGTAGTGAGATTGTGACAGCGCTACTCCAGTGTCTGTCTGGATGATCTTTATGCCCAAGATAACATCTGCATCCCCCAAGTCCTTCATACTGAACTTGGTTGAGAGGAACTTCTTTGTCTCTGTGACACAGTCTATATCCGTACCTAGGATTAGCATGTCGTCCACGTACAGACAAACGATGACTCCTCTTCCATCAGCGAACTTTGTGTAAACACATTTGTCCGTCTCGCTGACTATGTAGCCGTTTGACCTAATAACTTTGTCAAACTTCTCATGCCACATCTTGGGAGCTTGTTTCAAACCATACAATGATTTCACCAACTTGTATACTTTGTCTTCAAGACCTTTGACGACAAATCCATCTGGCTGTTGTATGTAAATCTCTTCGGTCAGCTCCCCATTCAGGAATACAGTCTTTACATCCATCTGATGTATCACCAACTTATGTATAGCTACAAGAGCGATTAACTTCCTGATGGTGGTCATCCGGGCTACTGGAGCGTACGTGTCAAAGTAGTCTATCCCCTGTTTCTGAGAAAATCCCTTGGCTACCAGCCTGGCCTTGAACTTGTCAATAGTTCCATCTGCCTTCATCTTCTTCTTGAAGATCCATTTACATCCGATGGGCTTTTCTCCTTCAGGTAGATCTACCAACACCCATGTGTTATTGGAGGTGATAGAGTCAAACTCGTCATTCACTGCCTCCTTCCAGAAGATAGCATCTCTGGTCTTCATCGCATCATCATAGGTAAGCGGATCTGCTTCCAAATGATAGGTGACAAAGTCATCTCCGAAGTCTTTCGGTCTCCTCGCTCGCTTAGCTGACGGCTCACGAGTTCTGGTACAAGAGTTGTTTCATCAACAACAGCTTCTTCTTAGACTACTGGCTTATATAAGATTTCAGTCTCATTTGCACCTACATTATTTTCTGGAATGTCCGAAAGAATAATGTTTTTGTCTTTTGCAAACTTGTCTTCAAAGTATTCAGCATCGCGAGATTCGATGATATAATTTGACTCAATATCAAGAAATCTCCGAGCATCACTCTTCTCGGCATACCCCAAGAAGATCGCCTTCGTAGTCCTTGTCCCTAGCTTCTGAATCTTCAGATCTGAGAGTTTCACATACGCCAGACACCCCCACACTCGAATGACATTCAAGTTTGGTCTGACTTTGAACCAGAGTTCGTGAGGAGTTACGTCCGAAGTTGTATATGGCACTCTATTTAGAATAAAAGTGGCCGTCAGTGCAGCTTCTCCCCAGTAGCATTTAGGAAGACCCGCGGTTAGCAGCATTGAGTTTATCATTTCTGTCAATGTTCTGTTCTTCCTCTCCGCTACTCCGTTGGATTGAGGAGAATATGGAGCAGTAGTCTCACATATAATTCCATGTTCTTTGCAGAACGATACGAATTCATGAGACTTGTACTCCCCACCTCGATCACTCCTTAACCTCTTGAGTTGTTGTCCTGTCTGTCATTCAGCTTCGGCCCTGAACTCTCTGAACTTCTCGAAAGCTTCGTCTTTAGACTTGAGCAAGTAGACGAACACGTATTTTGAGAAGTCGTCGATGAAGGTTATGAAATACTTCGTCCCGACCTTCGTGGAGAAATGTTTGAAGTCACAGATATCGGAGTGCACCAACTCCAGAAGATCTGTGCTTCGATTGACCCGATGAAAGGGTTTCCTTATGATCTTCGTCTGAGCACACACTTCACACTTCTCCACCTTACCTCTACATTTGGAGATAAGTCCTAGACTAGACATTTTGTTAATTCTTTTACAATGAACATGTCCTAGTCTATTATGCCACAACTAAAAGAATAATCAGAAAAAGCTACTTTATTAATGTCTTCAAACTGGTTGATAAGCTGAATTTTAAACATTCCTTCGGTTTGATAAGCCTTCCCGAAGTATGTTCCTTTCTTGGACATCACCATCTGATCAGCATTGATGTCCATCCTCAAGCCTACGTTGCAGAGCAGGCTCCCAGAGATCAGGTTTTTGGCACTCGTCGGAACATGCTTCACACCTTGAAGCGTCAGAGTATTTCCAGAAGTGAGTTTCAGTTCCACGGTCCCGATCCCCAGAACTTCAGCATGGGCCTGGTTTGCTATGATAACCTTCTCAGATATCGGCTGGTACGTGACGAACCATTCCTTGCCAGAACAGACATGGCAAGTCGCACCAGTGTCTATCCACCAGTCAGAGTCAACCCCTACATTTGTGACCTGTGCGATCATAGCAACAAAGTTAGAAACCAGAAACCTTATTAGGCTCACCTTTCTCTGAATGTTTAGGCTTAGATCTGCATTCACTCTTGTAGTGGCCTTTCTTGCCACAATTGTAACAAGTCACGTAGGATTTAGTCTTCTGTTGCTTGAAAGAAGGACCCTTCACTTTTAGATTAGTGAAGTCCTTCTTCTTGGGATGAGAAGCCGCCTGCTTCCCCTTTGGATCTCTTGTCTGCACAAGATTGGCTTTAGCCAACTGTTTGGACAGAGTGTCCACCTTCTGTTGGGAACGCATTTCATCCTCAACATGGATCTCTTGCAGTAGATCTCCCAAGCTAATGTCTAGCTTCTTTCTGTGCATCCTTGCATAGAAGGTACTCCATCCAGCAGGAAGTTTTGAGACGATCCCTCCGACGACAAACTTGTCGGGAAGGGGCATCTCTTCGTCTTCCAGTTTCTGACGCAGCTTTAGAAATTCCTTCACCTGTGGCAGCATGGACTTTTCGTCCTCAAAGAGCAATTTGTGATATTTTTCAACCACAAACATTTTGCTTCTGTTCTTGTCTTCTTCATACAGATTTTCCACAGTCTCCCATATGTCTCTGGCAAGTTCCTTCTTTGAGTAGGATTCTGCCAGGGAGTCCTCCATAGCATTCAGGATGAGAAGCCTGCAGATGCTATTTTCCCATCTCCACTTGGCCTGGAGTTTGGTAGCCGCGTTGATTGCGGCAGTAGATCCAGTGTCTGGAACAGAGGGTTCTTCCTCTAACAGAACATGATCAACGTCTTTCAGTTGAAGAGTTAGGTAAACCTTTCTCTTCCAGACTTGATAGTGCTCTCCATCGAACTTTTCCAACTTGCAGAAGTCCGATTGGAGGAGCGAAGCATTAATGTTTTCCATCTACACGGATCTTGCTTTGAGATTGTTAGTCCCGGGGCTTGATCAAAGATGGAAAAACAGATGCAATCGAGATCTGAGATGTCACACAAAAACTTTGCAGTGATCAAACTCAAGATCTACGATGGTACAATAAATCAAATAGCCAAATTACAATCTGAAGGAGGGAAAAAGAGAAGAGAAGATCTCTCGTTCTTTCTTGCAAATGTGTTACAATTGGGACAGAACGAGTTACAATAAAACTAGAGAGAGATGAGAAGAAGAACAATGCTGGGGTGTCAAAACACTGTTGCTCAAAGCAAGATTCGTCCCACACGATCTGCTTCCAGGAACCAGCAAGTTGAAGAACTTGTGGAACGCTCGAAGTCACCTCTGTTCAGACTCCTCGGATGGACTTGCAATGGCGGCAGCAACTCTCTCTCTCTTTCTCCTTTTCTGACTTATAATTTTCGTAGTGACCACAAAGGAGGCCAGAAGAGAGTATTTATAGAGAGAGGGTTGAAACCCTAGCCGCCACTTCAGTTATGGAAAGATTGAATCAAATCACAAAAAGATAGCAACGAATTAATTCTAATCCCACAAAGATAGGATCTGAATTAATTCAAATCCTACAAAGGTAGGAACGAAATTAATTCAAATCCCACAAAGATAGGATCTGAATTAATCGTATTGATTCATCCTTTCCATAATTGATTTGTAATCTGTACAGTCAGCGTAGCCCTCCATGCGACAGCAGCAGCAGCCTGGCCGTATGGACCACTTGGGCCGCATGGACCACATGAGCCACATGAGCCGCATAGCCGCATGGGTCGCATGAGTCGCATGGCCGCATGAGCCGCATGGGCCGCATAAAACCGCATGGCCGCTGACGTGCTAAGTGCAAAGTGCGCCAACAAAACGCCACATTACGCCTCATGAGCCCATGAGTCCAAGTCCGAGTCGCTAAGCCACGTTGGGGCTTAGCTCCAAATGGAATTAATCCAAGAGAATGACAAAAGCATTAATGCTTAATCCTTGGAGCCTTATTCTTACCTCCTAGTAAAATCACCCACATGGTTCCCTCCTTAGGGTCACCACCCCACGTGGATCTCTCAACAACACAACCAAGTATATATGTTGAGATAACTCATGGTGCATTTCCGATGTGGGACTATAATTTTACAAGGCATGTTGAGAGTAAGCTCTCTCTATGTAAAGAAAGCACCAACAATACATAATGCCAGGTTGGTCTAGGCTAACTTGGAAGGGTCGTGTGTTCAGGTCCCATGAGCTATTAGTCTCATCATGAAATCAGAGAAGAGACTCCCCTGTTTACAAAAGATTTCTCTAACCATTTCCCCTTGTACCCAGGTTCTGTCATAAGGAACCTGCACACAAGATACAGGGGACAGAGCATACAAGATGCAGGGGACAGTGTATATAAAGAGGTGTTAGGGACTAGAATTCACTTGTATCCTTAACTGATACATGAGGATTGGGGCTGCCACAACTTGTACTGAATAGTACAAGAGAAAATGGACAGTAAAAAGAATAATAGACAGGACATTAGAAAATAAAGTGGTCGTGGATAAGTGGACTGATACTCAACAAATTTACTGATACACAAAACAAAAGCTTGGCACAACATCATATATAAGAGAAAATGCATGAAAGTTTTCAACTGTCCCAATAAACAGTTGGTACTGCAGGGGATTATGCCCAACAAAACAAAAGCCCGGCACAACATCATATATAAGAGGAAATGCATGAAAGTTTTCAACTGTCCCAATAAACAGTTGGTACTGCAGGGGATTATGCCCAACAAAACAAAAGCCTGGCACAACATCATATATAAGAGGAAATGCATGAAAGTTTTCAACTGATACTCAACAAATTTACTGCAAACGTCTACATCACAACAATGTACCATCAATAAACAGGAAATGAATTGAAGGGAATACATTTGTAGGAAATATGGAAACACTTGCACATAAAAAAAGCCTGGCACATCTGACAAGCTGTGGCATCTCAAGGGCCCATAGGCAACCCAAGACCCATTGAGAGTTGATTGACATTTAGGACTACTGTCACTAGCTAACAGACGGATGAAAATTATAGATGCTTACCATATATTTTTGATGTTGGCCACCATATTTTACCTTTGAATGTAAGTTGGTATCCACGACATTTTTTTACTTTGTTCATAAGCTGACCCGTTTATACTGTTTAACAATCTTGTTAACTTGATTTAAGTCACAATAACCTGTATCAAAGCTTAGTAGCTCAATTCATTAGCCTTAAAACATTATATTAATTACAAATATCATACATTTGATATATTTAAATTGTAAGAAATTGAAGGATAAATGTGGCATTCAACATTTATTTTGAACAAGTTTAAGATTAGAACCATAATACCTATATCAAGATTAACCTGTATCAAGATAACCTGTATCAAGATTAACCTGTATCAAGATTAACATTTATTTTGAACAAGTTAACATTTATAGCGTTTATTTTGAGCATTTATAGCATTTATTTTGAACAAGTCACAATAACCTGTATCAAGATTAACATTTATTTTGAACAAGTTTAACATTTATAGCCTTAAAACATTTATTTTGAACAAGTTTAAGAAATTGAAGGATAAATGTTCCATAGGATAATTGCTGTCAATATTGGATACTTTGAAATCTGCACTCAATGACAGAAAGCAATTAAAACATATACTAAATTGACACGTTACCATAATACCTAACTTATAAAACAATTCCTCTCCATCATGAGTTGATTAATTAATCCAATTTCCTTATAATTCTGTTTACCATTACATTTGTGAAATCAAATTTGGCAGGTTAAAACCACCAATCCTCAATTGTCAATGAGTAACTTCTATTTTGAGCAATCTTTTCTATGTTTCAAGCTTTTACTTCGTGGCTTCTCAAGTCCCTTGTTAGTTATCATGGCAAGCACAATCTAACATTTAATAGAAGTACAGAAAACAGAGTGATTTTGCTTAAAGTACAACTAAGAAATGTTAGTAGTTCCACTTGCAAAAAAAATGATAGATTCATAAAACGGTCAAAAGGAATTCACAATCCTAAATAAAATTGACGATAAATAAAATATTTTCTTTTAGTTTCATATATTGTCAATTTTGTATATAACATTTAAAAGTTGCTATCATATTATACAACCAGTACAAAAATTAGTAGAACTGACAATCTGAACAAGATACCTAGTCGACCAAAATGTTAACTAAATACGTAGCATGACGACATTTTATATAAAAAAAAATATCCAACACAAAAATAAAAACATAGGTGCTATTTTGGATCTAGAACACAGTACTCTCTCCTCAATACCTTTAGAACATCAAGTAAAAATACAAAAAATAGTGGTAAAATAGTAAAAATGTCCAAAATGCAGCAAGCGCCTAGGCGGTCGACGGACCCTCTCCACCGTGCACCCGCCTACCGCCGTTTAGAACCTTATACACTACATCTACTATAACAAAGCTCAAACATAGAAAGTTCCATTATTGGAACTGTCATTTCGAGAAAACCATTAACACAGTCAACAAAATGATCATATCTTTCTTTTGGAACCACAATAATCATAAAACGATTCACTAGACCTCTTGGGGGTCACACTTCTCTCCCCAAAAGCAAAGGGGGGCTTAAGAATCTCTCTCTCTCTCTCTCTAAGCCTACTCTTCAAGTAAAAAGTATCCTTTCCTAACTTCAACAATAACAACACTATTTGGAACAATATCGTTAAGATTAAAGATTGCAGCATTAATCTTTGGGCAAACACCAGTAAGCCTAACTACTACTGATAAAAAGATGTGTTATAAATATTCAGGATATCCAATACTGATAAAGCTTCCATACTTCCATTGTGATATATTTAGGATACCACATGACCTGGTACGGATACGAAGACAAGGATACGTACGACACCTACTTTGGTATGTTTTACAGTATTTTTGGAATATTCGATACATGCTCGTGGATACATGTTCAATATAACACGAAACATTTTTGAACTGTCAGGCCAGGAAAATGGCTAGCCCATTGTGTTTCAACTTCCAATGAGCCTTGGATAAAACTCAACTTCATCCAAACTGGTCCTATCAATACATATGATGATTGTGGTCTGGACTGCTGGCAGTAATAATAAGCTGTTATTAAATATATGCTGTTATTAAATATATGATGTTATTAAATATATGCAGTAAATTGAAATAAGCCAAAACTAGTTAGCCACTTGGATCGAATATGACACATTCAATATAAATTAAAATATATCTTATTGTTTCAGTAATGATCAATGTCATCATACATAAGCCAAAAAAAAGTATGGAGTCTGAACAAAGTCTTCAAAAAAAAATCAAAGAATCAATCACAAAAAATGATATATGTAATTTTCTAATCATCTTCATCACCCCGCACATTTGGTTCCTCGTCAACTTCAACTCCATCAACACCTTGTCGAACCTAACTAATATCGTCATCACGTGTGAACGGTGTCTCGTCCAAATGTTGATCACTCCATAACTCTGTTTGATCTGCCATAGTTCCATTAGTTGATAATTGCTCTCCATATACATCAAAAAAGTCTCTAGGCTTTGTCTTAACAACTACTTGCCAGTCATTCTCGACGGGATCTTGTACGTAAAATACTTGTTTTGCTTGAGATGCTAGTATAAAAGGTTCATCTGTTACTTGTTGTCGAGTGTACAACAAACGACGAAAGTTTACTAGCGTGAATCCCAAATCATCTCGCTCGATGAGACCTCTACTATTGTCAACCCAGTCACACTTAAACAAAACAAACTTGTACTCTTTAGAATAATAGAGCTCAATGATGTCTGTCAAAATCCCATAGAAATTAACATCTCCAGATATAGGATTTCTATCTCTTGCACTTGCATAACTTTCAGTCATTGCCTTTAAAACTCCACTATTTTGTGTAGTTCTTTTTTGCTCACGAGCCTTTGTATGATACCGAACACCATTTATAATATATCCTGTGAATCTTTTTGCTTTTTTAAGGGGGCCCAAAGCTAACATCCGAATTTCTTGTGATATCTCCACATTAGCTGTCTCGATCAACTTCGTCACCTATTTCAAAGGGGAAAATATTATGCAATTTACTTAGGAGGTAATCTATTTAACATTAAAAGATTTTAAATATCAATTTTTTGCTTACATGATCCTTAAACCATAAATGAAATGTTTCATTATGAATACGGTCCACATCATGTGGTCTGAGACGAGAATTACTCCTAATTGACATACGGTGAGCCCTGTAATAGAAAAATATCGTATCATTATGTAATGTCTTAAATGGCTACAAAATAGGAAACTTAATAATGTAGCATACTTACTTTAGAAATGGTGAAATTGCATCGGTATTGACTAGCACATATCGATGTGCTTGTGCATATGTTATGTCATCAAGTACAAATCCCACCGACCTTTCTAATTTACGGTCCACTTCTAAATCAATAGAATTGGATATACCGTCATCGTTCCTTACCGGTCGACTGGACTTAGTCTCAATATCATTTAAGTACCTTGAGCAAAATGTCAGACACTCTTCTACCCAATATCCTTGTGCAATTGAACCCTCTGGATGACTACGAGTCCTCACATAGTTCTTCAATATGGACAAGTATCTATGGTAAAAATTTGGCTAGTTACAAATAATGCTTTTCATAACAAATAAAAATAAAAAAATAATAAATGATATCATACCTCTCAATAGCGTACATTATTCGGTAGTGTGGTGGACCTCCTATCATCACTTCTTCTGCTAAATGAATGACCAAATGCTCCATGACATCAAAAAATGCAGGCGAAAATATCCTCTCAAGATGGCAGATCGTGAGCGCAATACGGGATTGAGCATGTTCCAAATCATTTACATTCATTACTTTTGAGTACATAGTCCGAAAATAGTTACTCAATTCAATCAACGGTCCAAGCACATTCTTAGGCAAAACATTTCTCAAAGAAATAGGAAGAAGCTCTTGCATCAAGATATGGTTGTCATGACTCTTAAGTCCTGATATAATACGTTGTTTAAGGTTAACACGACGTGATATGTTCGAAGAATAACCATCCAGGACTTTTACCTCCTTCAACATTTTACACACAATATCTTTGCGTTTATTGTCCAACGTGAAACACGCAGGCGGCAAATAATATTTATTATTTGTCCGTTTTTGTGGATGCAATGGCTTACGAATACCAATTTCTTTTAGATCTTTACGAGCATTTAAATTATCCTTTCCCTTTCCATCAACATTTAATATAGTCCAAAGGACATTGTCACACACATTCTTTTCAATATGCATTATGTCAAGATTGTGGCGAAGCAAATTGTCCTTCCAATAATCTAACTCAAAAAATATACTTCGTTTTTTCCAATTATATGTTAGGGCCCCGTCTCCTTTAACCGTCCTTCTCCTCTTACGTTCCGACTCTGGATCTTTTCCAAACTTATTATTTTTTATTTCAGCGTACACTTCGTCTCCTGACAGTCGAGTGGGCTTTGTATCCAACTCTATTGTACCATCAAAAGAGACTTTGTCAATGCGATATTTATGTCCTTCCGGTAGCCATCGAAGATGGCCCATATAGTATTGCTTACCTCCGTTGGACAACCATCGAGAATGAGTGTATTTATGACAACAAGGGCATGCTAATTTACCTTTTGTGCTCCACCCCGACAAAATTGCATATGCAGGAAAATCACTTATTGTCCATAGCAATGATGCACGCATTTTAAACATCTGATTACTACTTGCATCATAAGTGTCTACTCCAACCCATAATTTCTTCAACTCATCCATTAGAGGACGCAAATAAACATCGATGTTATTTCCTGGCCCATAAGGACCATCGATTAGTATCGATAATATCATAGAAGGTTGTTTCATACATAACCATGGTGGCAAATTATATGGTATTAAAATTACTGGCCACGTGCTATGTGCAATACTCATGCTCCGAAATGGGTTAAATCCGTCACTAGATAAGCCAAGCTTGACATTTCGTGGGTCCTCAGCAAAATCTGGATATTTCTTATCAAATGTTTTCCATGCAAGAGAATCTGTAGGATGCCTTAAATTCCCATTATTAATGCGTTCTTCGGCATGCCATCTCATTTGTGATGCTGTCTTTGATGACATAAATAGTCTCTGAAGTCTTGGAATCAACGGGAAGTATCTTACCACCTTCGCAGGAATTTTTTGATCTATATTAGAATTGCTATCTGGCTCAACCTTTAATTGTTTATACCTTGGGGTATGGCACCTGTTGCATTCAATCTCTTGTTCTGTCTCATTCCAGTACAACATACAATCATTAGGGCATGCATGTATCTTCTTCTACTCTAGTCCCAAGTTTGCAATCAATTTTCGCGCTTCGTAAAAGGACTTCGGCAATATCACACCCTCAGGGAATGCATCTTTTAATAACTCAAGCAACATTATAAAGGATTTGTCGCTCCATCCACTAAGACACTTGATATGCAACAATCGAACAAGAAACGAGAGTGTTGAATACTTCTTGCAGTCTGGGTATAACTCTCGCTCAGCTTCTTTTATCAAATTCAAGAATTTTTTAGTTTCTTCATCAGGACCTTCCATATGTGGATGATGCTCAACGTCGTCCACAAAGTTTATTTGGTCAGTTGGAGGAATTCCAAAGGCATCATGTATCATCTCTCGTATTTCATCACCGACAACAGAATCACAAGAAGGATTTGAAGATGACGGAGACTCTCCATGAAAAGTTCAACACGTGTAGCTCTCTAAAAAATGATTTAGTAGTATATGTTCGACCACATCATCTTTCTTCACATATATCATATTGCGACATTTCTTATACGGGCACAATATTCTTTCGACATTCGGTCTATTAGCTAAAGCAAACTCCATGAAATCTTTTGCTCCTTTCTCGTACAAAGGATGGCATTTGTTTTGTATACTAATCCAGCTCTTGTCCATAAGTACGTTCAACCTAATGGTATTGTCTCACAACTATAGACAAAATTTAAATCATTTTAGTGAAATAGGAACAAATACCCAATTTAAAATCAGTATACAAGTTATAAAAAATAAAGAGCGATTGAACTTGATGAACAATACTTAAATATTGACAGTGTATATCCTGTTTGTGAGCAGGACAACAGGATAGTATCGGTGACACATATAAATAAGGGATATCCACATATATATATTTGGATTCACATAGACTTAGATGTATCCTAAAGTTATTAATTCTTAAATAGGATACACATATGTATATCCATATAAGCTATATATGATAACTAAATTATTCATATATATACCAATATCATAAGAGACCAACACTCTAAACTATGGTTCATACCCATACATGTTAGAGCATAACTTATAAAGTCCATATTCACTATGTCATATGCCTTATATTCAACTTTGATGCAGCACTAGCCCTTCAATTAGTTGGTAGAAAAAATATCCCTTCAATTAGTTGAGTACTTTATGCCTAAGATGGCATCAGTCTTACCCATGTCCTTTGTATCAGGTTTAGGAGACAAGAAATGGACTTAGTGTTTTCATGCATCTAATAAATAGAGATATTTTGTTACAGTTTAACATATTGGAGTTTTGTACTTTGCTTGTCTTGTTTAGATGAAGACCAAATTCATATATCTTTTGGTTATTTATAATCTTCTAATATGCATTTTGACTTACCCGATAGTGCCCAGTTAATGCTATTTATGTTTGAACTATGTAATCATGAAGCAATCTATCTTATTGCAATGTTTTTGGATGACATTTCAAAATCATTTACTCAATCCTTGTATGACATACAAGAGATCAAACTTCAGATGCTTCTTTCTTCTGTCAAAAGTGCAACTTTAGTAACTCATTTTGTTTATTGCAGCTCTGATGTTGAGTCCAGAATCAGGTTTTGCATTGTTCCGAAATCCGTGATATAAAAATAAAAGAAATTTCATGCAATTGTCTGACTTTTTGGCTTATGCAAAATGCAAAGGTCTATCAAGAATCTTAATCAGCATAAAGGTAAGGATAAGAACATAATTTCTTGCAAAAATTATACAGTTATATCTCAGTTACATGCTAATGCATCAAAATTGTCAGACAAAGCCATATACACGATGTTTTCTATCAACTAATTATAGGCAAAAAAACTAAAGTAGGGATATATCTATACGATTTTTTTAATCAAGGCTCAAAAGCCGTGTTTTGGACCATTTTAATTTCACTTTCAAACCCTTCCTATTAGTATTGGATGTAGAAGTATGCGTAAATCTTTTGAAATTAGCATTCATTAGGGAATAAAAAAAAGAAAAAAAAAGAAAAGTTCATTTTGGAAAGCTAACAACAGAGTTTTTGCTTCCTTCCATAATACGCTTCTGCTTTTGAAAGAATCATAACCAATACCAAGCAATGACATGAATATTAGACTTGGCCCCCTTCAAAAGTGTTCAAATACAAATATGAAAATTATCCATCAATACAAATAATTTCCTTTTTCTATATATATATATATATATATATATATATATATATATATATATATATATATATATATATATATATATATAATATATATATAAAATATAAAATATATATAAAAAAATATATATATATATAAAATATATATATAAAAATATAAAATATAAAATATATATAAAAAAAATATAAAATATATATATAATATATATATATATATATATATATATATATATATATATATATATATATATATATATGTATATATATATATATATATATATATATATATATATATATTTGTGAATAATTATAACTTCACAATTAGGCGTCAATCAGAATTATTATCATGCATCATTATTCATGAAGAAATAATATTTACATGTATCATTAAGAAAAAATATATAAACCTATACATGAAAATAGAGCAATAATGAAATACCTGGCCGAAAGAGATCAAGACCTGGCCGAAAGAGGTCAGGATGCTCGTTCTAGAGGACAGACCAGGATCTTTGAAGAGAGGAGGATCTTCCTTTGAAAAAGAGGAGGTCTGGAAGACGAATTCTGCTAGAAATTTTGATGGAATCGAAAGAGAGAAGTTCTGGCGCTCGCACGGGAGAAGATTGGAAATATTTTGGTGGGGGATCGGTAGGGTTTAGATATTTTGGTGGTAGAGTTTAGGAGGGAAACATTGGAGGAAAAAAAATATTGGAGATCCGACTAATTTTTCTCCTTCCTCTGCTATATATGGCCGATCAAAATTATTTATATTGGCCATATACCCATATGTACACCACCGACCTACATTACCATATATAAAGATAGGTTTTAATTTGGATTTATGTGAGTCCAAATTACCATAAACAAGGGTGAGACCTTACCATATATAAACACAAGTTCTAATTTGGGTCTAAGGGTCCGTTTGGTAAACCGTATTTGGAGGTGTATTTTAGAATTTTGTGGATTTGGAGTTAAATTCATGGAATCCCATGTTTGGTTGGAGATGGATTTAGATATGGAAAGTATAACCAAATCCAAAATTTGGAAAGTTGGATTTTGGAGGAAAAATAGTCATTTTTAATAATTTCGTTGTTATATTAAATATTTAGTTAAAACTAATTAATAATTAATAAATATATTAATAAATAAATTAATAATTCGTTATGTTTTATATATAATTTTTTTACAATTATTATTTTAAAAAATATTTAATTTACAATTAATTAAAATTAGTCATTAATATTGTTTTAAAAATTTATTTTTTTATAACTAATAGTTAGTTATCATAGTTATAATCTAAATTAATAATTTATAATTTAATTAATATTAGTTATCATAATTATAATCTAAATTAATAATGTACAGTTATAATTTATAATTTAATTTTTTATAATAATCTTAATGAATAATTTACAATTTAATTAGTCATAACTATAATTATAATTATAATCATTTACTAATCATAACTATAATCTTAATTAATATTCAATTATAATTATAATAAGTCTTATTATAATCTTAATTAATAATTGAATAATTTATTAATCATAATTATAATCTTAATTAATAACTTATTAATTTATTAATTATAATCATAATCTTGATATAATTTAGTAATTTATAATTTTATTTTAATATTTTATAACAATCTTATTTAATAATTTATACCTTTATTAATCATAATTATAATAATTTATTAATCATAATTTTTGTAAACTTTAATATAATCATAGTCTTATTATAATCTTAATTAATAATTGATTAATTTGTTAACCATAAATATAATCTTAGTTAATAATTTATCAATTATAATTATAATATTGATTATAATAATCTATTTATCATAACTATAATTTTAAATAATTTAGAAATAAATATGTAATTATAATATTAATTAATAATTTGTTTGTCTTAAATATAATCTTAATTATAAATTATTAGTTACTATTTTATTATAATCTTAATTAATAATATATTACTCATAATTTTCATCGGTATTAATAATTTATTATTTAATAATTAATATATTTTTTAAATTTTAATTAATAATTTATTATTAGCATATAATCATCATTATAATCTTAATTAATAATTTGTTAATATAAATAATTTTATAATTATAATAATAATTTAATTATTAATCATAACTATAATTATAATAATAGTAATTAATTAATTAATTATAATTTTATGAAATAGTATTTTTATTATCATAATTGTTAATCATAAGTCTAGTTTACCAAATTCTATGTTTGGTTGGAGTTGGATTTTGCTTTGGATTTGGATTTGGAAATCCATGATTTGGATTTAGATTTGAATTTTGGATTTCCAAATCCAAATCCAAAACAAAATCCATTTTACCAAACAAGTCCTAAGTGCATCTTACCATTGGGGCATATATTGTACGTGGTTGCCAACGTTTACCTTAAAAGTTGGGTCTGTTTGTCTAAGCCAACTGAAAGCTAAACGTATGGAGAAAAATGTCGAAATTTTTCAAACTAAGCGACATTTTTTTTACCAAAAGTCGGTAAATATTCCAACGTTTAAATACAAAAGTTGATATTTCTCCACGTTTATCTCGTAACGTCGTTATATACAAAACAAAACGTCGCATAATTTTAAAATAGATGACATTCTTGACCAAACGACGGTAACTTTCTCAACATTAAAAAAATGAAGGTAATCCCCAACGTTTATATATAAACGTCGGTATATGATGGCTTATCCGACGTTTACAAAAACGTCGTCCCATAAACGTTGGGATTGGCCATCTTTCTTGTAGTGAATGCCATGGAGCAGCTGGGCTCCCGGGGCATGGTGAGAAATGAGGGGCATGTACTAGGGAACTTAGTACAATATTTATGGTCAACAGAGGACATTTGTGGGCCTATTATCCTTTGCGTACTCCGGTTTTGGGTACAGATAATAAGTCGAGAGAAAAACTAACATATTTACTCAGAGGTAATGAGGACATGGTAAATATGAGGGTTTCTTCGATGGAGCCTTCCTACTCAGAGGTAAGGAGGACATGGCAGGAGTGGGCTCCATAAAGGGTGCATAGAACAACTCAGAGGTAATGAGGACGTAGAAGTTCTATGTGAGGGGCAGTTTATTTTTGATGGAAGGGAAACAACTCAGAGGTAACATCGACATGGTTGTTCCGAAGAATTTGTGGATCTGTTACCCTTTTTGTGCACTGAAAGTGCGGGTATTGGATCATAAGGAGGGAGCTCTTTTAGGAAAAAAGTTCAGAGGTACAATCATACATGACTTACTACCTAAAAGACGCGATATAGATTCATCTGTAGTGATCGAAGTGTAAATTTAGCGGTACCTGCAGGTACATAACTCGACAATCTGGGAGATTTGGGATCAGAATATAAGTTCAGCGGTATCAGAGGGTACATAACTCAACAATCTGGAAAATTTGGAGTCGGAATGTGAGTTCAGCGGTACCGGAGGGTACATAACTCATCATTCTGGGAAATTTGGAGTCAGAATGTGAGTTCAGCGGTACCAAAGGGTACATAACCCATTATTCTGGGAAATTTGGAGTCGGCATGTGAGTTCAGCGGTACCAGGGGGTACATAACTCATCATTCTAGGAAATTTGGAGTCGGAATGTGAGTTCAGCGGTACCAGAGGGTACATAACCCATCATTCTGGAAGATTTGGAGGATGTCGTTTCAGACGTAATACTTCTTCAGGAACTTGCCGTTGATGGGCAACATGAGCAAGTCTCCATTTATTTTTGCGAGGCAGTAGGCTCCATTGGAGAATACGGCATCGATGATGAACGTGCCTTCCCACTTCGGCTGGAACTTGCCGGCGGTTTTGTGAGTCATAACCATCGGCCTCCGAACTGCCAGAACGAGATCGCCCACTTGGAATGTTCTGATTTTAACCTTCTTATTGAAGGCTCCGGAGATACGGGCTCGGTACAGCTCGATTCGTTGTTGAGCTAACAGGCGCTTCTCATCTAGGGCCTCCAACTCTTATAGTCGGCGATGGTGATTATCATCTGTCGTCAATCGATAGGTGAGAGCGACGCAGAGTGAAGGGATTTGAGTCTCCAGTGGGAGAACTGCCTCACTTCCATATACCAGAGAGAATGGTGTGTTCCCGGTGGCCGTCCGAATAGTAGTACGGTACCCCCATAAGCATTCGCCAAACTTCTTATTCCAGTCGCATTTATTTGATGACACGAACTTCTTGAGCAGCTTGATGATTATTTTGTTGAACGCTTCAGCCAGACCATTAGTCGCTGGGTTGTAAGGTATTGAAGCAATATTCTAGATTCGATGTTTGTCACAAAATCGATAGAAGGCGTGGCTTACGAACTGAGGACCATTGTCCTAGATAATCCTTCGAGGCAGTCCATAGTGGTAGATAACGTGATGCTTGAGGAAACTGAACATGTTTGAAGTCTTCACTTCTGCCAGCAGAATAGCCTCCTCCCATTTGGAGAATTAATCTGTGATTGCGAGTATGAAGCGGTGTCCTCGGGACGAAAATGGAGTAATCGGACCAATGATGTCCATTACCCATGCTTCGAATGGCCAGGATGCCACTGTCGGATGTAGAAACTCGGATAGCTGGTGGATGAAATCTGCGTGGACTTGACAGGCTTTGCACTTTCTTGCATAGTCTATCGCATCGGCAACCATCGTGGTCCAGTAATAGCCCATTCGGTGAAGGCGGTCTTATAATTTCGTGCCAGGCTTATAGGCTCCACAGATGCCATCATGCGCTTCACGCACGCCTTCTTTGGCTTCTGTATTTGACAGACATCGAAGCAGTAATCCATCGTATGATCGCCGATACAGCATTTTCGTCCATATATCGTAGAAGAATCTGAGGGAACGTCTTCTGATAGAAGTGGCTTCCTTCGGATTTTCTGGTAGGATGTCGTAGACAACAAAGTCGATGAATGGTTGTCTCTAGTCTGGTGCTTCGTCGACAGTCAGAGCGGAGTAACTCTCGACACATTGAACATTATCCTTGGGACAGACCAATTCACGGCCTATTATGTCAACCAAGTGGTGAGCATGATTCGGAACTGCTAAGGAAGCGGCAAGGCCTGGCTTCAATATTCTGGAGCCTGGGAACGTGTTCTATAAAGAACCCTTCCAAGGATGAGATGATGTCGATCGCTATTTGGTGATAGGGGATCATGTCTTCATGACGCACTTCGTATGAGCCCCGGATCTGGTTAACGATTAGCTACGAATCGCCGTATACTTCAAGGTACTCTACCACCAGCTCCTTTATAAGTCGGAGGCCAATGACCAAAGTATTGTACTCAGCCACATTGTTTAAACAGGGCTCCGTGAGGGAATAAGCCCGATTAATCCCTAGCCCGGTGGGAGAAATCAGCACCACCCCGACTCCAGCGACGATATTGCCTTTGGGCCCAGTTCTAGAAGCACCGTCGAAGAACATTCGCCATACAGTATCGTGGGAGGCCATATTTGAATCGGCGACCTCATTTGGAATCTCCTCGTCTATTCTGGTTGACTCTGAACCTGGATGAGCTACTAAAAAGTCTGCCAAAGCTTGACCTTTAACGGCCTTCTGTGGGACGAAGATCATGTGGTAGGGAGACAATAATATCGCCCAGGTAGCGAGGCGGGAGCTGAGTGCGCCTGGCTTGGTCATGAGGACCCTGAGGGGGTTAACTCTTGATACGACATGGATGGTTTGTCCCGTGACGTGGTGTGGCATCTTCTGAATAGCAAACACCAGAGCAAGGCACTCCTTCTCCACGGCAGTGTATCGATGCTCCGGCCCCATCATCATTCGGCTGAGGTAATATATAGCTTGCTCATGGCCTACATCGTTGTGTTGTGCTAGCAGAGCACCGAGAGAATGTTCCATCGCTCGTACATAGAGCAGGAATGGTCTTTCAGCAACCGGGGCTACCAGGACTGGAGGGTTTGTTAGATATTCTTTGATGCTGTCGAAGGCGCGCTGGCATTCTTTATCCCATACGAATGAAATGCCCTTCTTCATGAGGTGGGTGAATGGCCGACATCGTTCGGAGAGGTTGGAGATAAACCTCCTGATGTAGGCCAGCCTCCCTTGAGGGCCTCGAAGTTCACGAAGATTTCTCGGGGGACCCATCTCTATGATTTCCTTCGTCTTCTCATGGTCTATGTGGATATCCTGGAAAGTAATGATGAAACCCAAAAACTTCCTGCTGGATACGCCCAAGAAGGATTTTGTGGGATTCATCTTCAAATTGTGCGCTCGTATCAGGTCGAACACTGTCCTCAGATCATGCAGATGATCTTCCTTAGAGCGGATTTTGATGGCGATGTCATCAACGTAGCATTCCACTGTCTTACGCAGGTTGTCTCTAAAGATGATGCTCATAGCTCTTTGATAGGTGGCGCCAGCGTTCCTTAAACCGAAAGGCATGACTGTGTAGCAATATGTGCCAATTGGTGTTCGAAATGATGTATACTTTTCGTCATCAGGGAACATCTTGATTTGTTATACCCCGAGAAACCATCCATGAATGACATACGCTCAAAGCCACAGGTGTTGTCAATCATGATGTCTGTGATAGGGAGGGGGAGCACATCCTTGGGACATGCTTCATTTAGATTTTGGAAGTTGATGCAGATTCGAATCTTCCCATTCTTTTTGAGGATTAGTACTATGTTGGCGACCCAGTCTGGATATTGTTCTTCCCGGATGAAGCCACTGGCTATCAGTTTGTTAACCTCAGCTTCGATGGAGTTTATGATATCCGGGCAGAACCGTCGTTGCTGTTGTTTGACTGGTTTTGCGTCTGGACGAATGTTGAGCTTGTGAAGTGCAACTTCGGGGTTCAGTCCTGACATGTCTTCGTAGCTCCAGGCGAACACGTTGATGTATTCTCTGACGAGTTGTAGTAGCGATTCTCGCTCTTCGTCTGTCAGATTCTTGCTGACGAAGATGGGCTTTGGAGAGGACTCATCACTGAGATCAACTTGTACAACGTCATCCTCAGTGGAAGGCTCTCTTTGTTCGACCCGCTTCTACTATTGCGCATCTAGTTGTTGTGCCCACGGCTCTAACTCAAAAAGTTCAAGAATGTCTTCATCTTCTTCGTAGGCGTCGACAAATGCCATATTGACGGACCAGACTTGCCTGAGCATGTCTCCAATGCTGACATTCGAATCGAAAGTGGGTGATCCGGTTGAGTGTGAATGCCAGTCGCATTCCTCGTCTGAGCTTTCAGGGGTCGTCGCGGGTATAACATAACCTAGCCCACGTCTGGTCTTGTTGTAGTAATCCCGTGGTTTCCCAGCTGGGACAGGCAATTGTAAGGGTAATCGCCATCCAGTGCCATAGTTCAAGCATGGTGTAGTTCCCAGATTATACCCCTATTTTTGCATGAGATACTTGGATCGGGAACTATACAGATAAAGGGACAGTCTTCCGGTGTCGGGTTCGAGATCAACTTTTTCTATCCTGAAGGGTTGTGGATCATTCTTTCGGCCGAAGATGATTGGATGATCCTCTCCCTCGATTATACAGTAATCGTCTTCCCCTAGAGTAAGTTGGTTTGAGGTGTAGACATTTGTTACCTGTGTGTGCAGGTGGGTGCCTATATCGTGTTCCATAGCATACATTGTACAAAGCTTATTAAGCTCGAGGTAGTTCAAAGATAACCCTTTATTGATGAAGTAAGGTATCTTTTCCAGTGGGATTACATCATCTGCGGATGGAACATCAGTGTGAGCAGCCACATACTTGGCCAGCTCTGGCTCTTCTTCAACCACCCCCCTGTGTCAATGAAGACTAGGAGGATGACTTGGGCAGCTTAATCATCAGGGGCTCCATGGATGGAGTAGTACGTGGAGTCGTTGGCGTACTAGCCACCCCCAATTTGGTGCTCGGTACTGGGCAGAGAGTTGTTGGCTGGCTAGCAGTCCCCGGCTTAGCGCTCGGCTGTCGATTCATTTTAGGAATACGAATCATCATCGGCTTGACAGAGGGGTTAAGCTCTTCTATTCGTTGTTGACTAGCTCTAGGCAGCCTGATTGTTAGTGGCTCTATCATGGGTCTTGGTGCTTGGCCAGTCCTTGGTAGTCGGATTATCATCTGCTCCTCCTGTGCAGAGAGGCTGATTGCGTCCTTACGCAGAGTGGCCGTAATGGGTGCAGTTCTGCCAGGTTTGCAGATTTGGAGGTAGATTGTCAGTGGTTCTTCTGATCCAGCTGCCGCCTCAGTTTGAGCTTGAGTATCTCCTTAGGCAAGGTGCTTTTTTGACTTCTCGTACAAGCATGAATCTGAGTAGTAGGATTTCGACCCCTTTAAAGGGATCGATGTCGGCAAATTCTGTCCTCACACAGCCGTGCTTGTCGATGTACTTGAAGCACTGGTACAGTATGGAGGGCACGATCATGTAATCGTGTATCCAAGGATGCCCCAGGAGAATGTTGTAGGAAGTGTCCGCATCTATGACATAACAGGTCACTTCTGACTGAAGGTCGTCGATTTGGTACTAAAAATGAATCTTCCCGGTCGGATAGCTTCTGCCTAAATTGAAACCGCTGATGGCGGTGCTTGTCGGCGTCAGACGATGCATTGGGATGCACAAATGGTGTAGTAAGCTCTTCGGGATGCTGCTTATGGAAGAACCGGGATCAATATGCATCCGATCCACCTTGATATCGCCAATATACCCAGTATAATACAGAAGGCGATCGTGCAGGTTGGTCTTGATAAGCATATCCTGCGGAGTGAAGACGATGTTGGGCATTGTGCCTGCGCAAGCGCTGTCCTGGAGATCTGCAGGCGATCTTTTCCCAGTGAGATTGGACTGAGCCAGATATGCGTCGGCATTCTGGAGTACCTCGCTCAGTGCGACTCGGACATCTTTAGAGAGTCTCAAGAGCTCGTATAGCGACAATTTGGCCGGTGTGTTAGCCAATTGTGCCAAGATGTCAAAGTTATAGGGCCTCTCCAGCCTATGAGGCGTCTCTCTTCGGAGCGGCTTGTCAAAGCGAGTCTCCTTCGGCCTAGGCTTGTCGGTCGTCGAAGGTTGAGAAGGTCCTAGGGTATCAGCAGCCGTCGGCTGATGATCTTCAGCCGAGTTACCCGGTAGAGGTTGGGTTTGTGTGCCAGAGTAGGTAACAACAGCAGTAACTTCTTCGACCTCTGCCGAGATTGTGCGGCATGATTTGACTTTTCCACTCTTCTTCTTGCTGGTGGAGGGAGGTGCGGAGTGAATCACTTCAGGTACCAGGTCAGGATGGACCCACATGATCTTCCCTCGTGATGTGGTAAGGGGTACTAGACCAGCAGCCTGGTCTCGAGGAGGTGGAAGGTTAGCGACCTCCATCTTTGCTATGGGGACGGGCACTACTCCATATTGAGTCTTTGTCGGAGAGAAGCTGTCGAATTGTACTGACACCATGTTGGCTGCTAAAGTCACCTCTTCAAAATTAATGGCCAAGGCCTTAGAGTCGATGAGATGCTGGATGTATCACTTCAGTTGGTAGCAGTCTTGTGTAGTATGGTGGACATAGCGATGGTTGTGGCAGTCTTGGGGCTCTCTATTTCTGCAGGACGAGGTTCACGCCTTGGAGGAGGGAGCTGTAGTCGACCTCCTTATATGAGCATGTCCAAGATGGGCTGGACATGGCCGTCCTCAAAGGAATAGTTCATCTGAGGCTACTGCTTCTCTGCCGGCTTCGGTTCAGGCTTCGGGGCTGTATCGACCACCATAGCTTGTTTTCCCTTGTTGTCTCGATTGTTGGAAGGGTTACCACCATTGTTTCTATTGGTGTTAGGGCGTTTGCCCTTGTCCTCTCCTTCCGATACGTACAATCCCAGTTTGCGAGCTATCTTCAACTTGTCTTCTGCGCTAGTGGTGCTGATAATGAAAGTCTTTCAATCCTTAAACTGACTTTCCCCCATCCAGAGGCTAATCGTGGGAAGCAGTCTCTTTTGGCAAATTTTAATTAAGGAAGAATCTGGGTTACCGGAAGGCAACTTCATCGCGGTTTGGCAAAACCGCTCGATATAGTTCCTTGTCAGCTCATTTCCTCTCTGAACAACGTCCATGAGGGTGGACATTGTCACGTCTTGTCCTACTTCGTAGAATCTCTCCAGGAACATACGTTTGAAGCCAGCAAAGGAATGGGTACAGTTGTCCGGCAAGTTGCGGTACCAGTCGAAGGCGACCCCCTCCAGTGCCTCGATGAACAACCGCGTAAGGATGGCATCGTCATGAGGAAGATGGTCGGTTATGACTTTGAAGTAGGTGATATACCTGCTTGCAGATGTCTTTCTATCATACGGATTGATGTTGAATGGTTTATATCTTGGTAGGAAGGGCACATCTCTCCACGCAGTAGGATACGGTTGTCGTATCCTGAGGTCTTTGCAGTTTTCTCGGGCGTAAAACATGGCCCGGAGCTCCTAGACCTCTCTTCTTGCCTCCCTGGCCTCGTCTGCAACAGTAGGGGCCGATATTTTAGGAGAATTATCACCCGGGTTTGGTGCAGCTGAGTTTGAGTCTATATTGACCGCGGGACCCAAGCTTGTTTGGCCAGGCGTTCTTCCTTACAGAGTTGGAAGGGCTGCTTTGATCTCGTCCACGAACTTGACCAAGGAATACAATATGGCCTCCAGAGTGTCGATGCGTTGGCGATCACTGGGACCGTCTTGGTTGTTGTCCGTCATGAACACCGTCCTTACATGAGGAGAGATGGAAGGAAAGGTGGAGGACGCGCCCTCTGAGTCATACCCCGGTACAGAGAAGTCATCATGGTATGTGGGAATGTTCTCCTCTGGTTCGGACTCAGAAGGAGTGTTACCTCCAGCTTCAGAGCTTGCCTCGTCTTGAGAGTTATGGACGTCGGGATCTGCTGTATCTGTTAGGGGACCCGTTTCCCCTGGATTATCTTCTTGGAACACCAGATTATCGTGGATGTTTGGAGGAGTGCTACCCCTGGCTCCAACGCGTCCCAGAGATGTGGACGACGAATCTCCAAGTAAAGCAGATTTCGTCTTTGAGCGAGTACCCTGGAAAACTCCTCCCGTAACGGTCGTAGACAACCGCTTAGAAGAGAGTTTCTTAGTTGAGATTTTTGGGCTGGAGACGTTTGTTTTCTTCCCTCTCCCGCTGCCAGGGATCTTGTGAGCAGAATTGCAGGAGGTGACGAGAAGTACCTCATCTTCTGAGCTTGGGTTTTGCAGCCGTTGGAAGACGGGTCGCTGGTCTTCTTATACTGCCGCCTTGTTACAGCAGCAGTTGACAATAATTTGGGTGCATTGATGTCCCTAATAGGACTCTCTGTACACCAAGTCTTCGTCTCTTTCTTTGCGTTTATGAAGAATTACGTTACGCAAGTCACCCATTTTGTGGGCCTGGGAGTTCTGAGCACATGAGTGTGTTGGCATCCTGCCTGCTTCCTGATGTGGGGGTAGTACGAGTACTTGCCCCTGATCATTGTTAGGAGATTCTTGGTAACTATCCCGTTCGTTGGCCGCCAGGGGCTGGACACAGATATTTTTATACAACTTTCCATCAGGGACCCGTATAATAGTCAGCGGGACGTCCTGATAGTCAGCAGTTGGGACAGTTGTCTGAGCTCGACGAGCCCGCGCTGCCCGAGACTTCTTCCTTCTAGCACCTGAGAGTGCATAGTAGGAAGAGTCCACAGAGACTGGCAAATGAGGGCATCTGGGGTCAGGATCGCCCGAGAGGCGGTCGAAGACTGACCGTGAGCCGCATGGAGCAGATAGTATACGGCTGGGTTTAGTGGTCGTACAAGCTATCTGCATGCGGCTGGTATGTGTAGCCGCATGACCCTTCTGTATGCGGCTAGAAGCGGCGGCCACATAAGCAATCTGCATGCGGCTGGCAGTCGTGGCCGCATGAGGCTCCTGCATGCGGCTGGCTGTCGTAGCCGCATAAGCCTCCTTCATACGACTGGACATTCTGGTCGCATGAGCCTCCTGCATGCGGTTGGCTTCTGTGGCCGCAAGCATTTTCATGTGGCTGGCGCCCTTATGCGACTTCTTTTGTATCTGTCACGACCCGCACCCTAGAGTAAGGGCACGAGACGTGGGTACGTCCAGCCTACGCCACAGTGTCGGCGGTAGAACGCTGTCCTAGGTCACAACATCTAACAATATATATCTAAACAGTTTATACTCTCCGAATGGGTGTGACATAGCAATAGTAAACTCAATCACAACTAAGGAAGAGATAGCACGATATGAAATAGAACTCAAGGAATAAAATAGATAAAAGCAGTCTAAGATAATCCCAGCAATATCCAACAGTACAAGGTCTCAGATGAAAGAATATATACAACTCATAACTCCAAATAAAGTCTAACTAAGACATGTCTCAAGACTGCAAAAGTAAGATAAGCCTAACTAGTCTAGTCTAGGCAATCGGGGTGATCTCCTCAGCTAGAGCTGGGTCCTCCTGAGGGTCCAGCTCGCAGGTGTCATCTAAGGCTGCCCCGTAGTAAGTGTCCAGGCAAGCCTCCTCCTCGTCCTCTGTAATATTTTCAACAGGTCCAGTCAGGACAGGAGCGAGTACAGTACATCTCAACAGATCATAGCAGGTTAGAAATATAAGCATGCAGTAAAGTAAGATACAGGTAATGAAAGAAATGCAGTATGTAAACAGAGAGAGAACTGTAATAGAAATATCTACTATACATAGAGAACTAGCAGTGACTAGTGAGTCAGAGTACAACATGAACATGTAAATGGCATAGGAGATTCTGATAATACACTATGGAAGAGATTCTGATACTACACTACTTGGATAGTATTCACATGTCCACTTATACTCCCCCATACCCCCAATCAATACATAAGGATCCAGCCAGATTATGTTATGATTCCATGCAATGGCCCCGCAGGGTGATACATGGATGCCCATAAATGGGTGATTCTGGGGGTTACCCAATAGCGTAAGATTCTAGGAAGACTCTACGATCATAAGACTATATATCGTAAGTGATCAAAGAACTAAGAAGCATAGTGATACGCCATGTAAGTGAAATGCACAGAACACGTAGTACCCGATGCTCCATAAGGATAACATCTCAAGAAAGGATCCATATAGTACCAATCCGTGTGACCATCGTGACAGTACAAGTAAAGTAATCTACTGCAGGAATTAATTCTAAGCAGGATATAAAATGATCAGAGAATGTACTCGCCTATATCTGAGTGTCCAATATGAAAAGTACCGTCCAAGGAGTGGTGTCTGGCTCCTAATCAGAACAGCACAAGTCACAACAAGTCCAGAATAGTAAAATGGAGTCCTACTATGCATTCTACCTGAATCTAGGTCAAATTATACCAAAGTCAACTCTGGTCCACCCTAGAAGTCAAACTAGGTCAACCAAGTCTAATCTAGGTCAAACTAGTCTAATCTAGGTCTAGCAAGTTATTCTAAGTCCTAACAAGGCTAAACAGTCTATTCTAGACTCCACACTGACATACCATGCCATAGGCTAGAAGACTAGGCCATGGGCCAATAGGCTAAGCCAAGTCTAAGCAACCATATCCATATCTAAACCATATACATATTATATATATACAATACACTATATCATTGTATCTCATACAATATATATCTAATATATATATAACACACATTCATGTATATATATGAATCCTATGTATATAACAAACTCAATATATAAATACACATACATATGAAGAGAGAGGTTACATAACATACTAGTGTATGTGTGTGTGTGTACTAGTGAAGAGAGTGTGTGATACATATGTGTGTGAGGGTAGCTGTGTGTGGAAGGGTGAGGGTGCACAGGAATGCATTGTGTGTGTGTGTGTTATACATAGAGGCAAGTGTGTGTGTTGAAGAGTCAACTGTTAAGAAAATGGGAAGGAAAGCATATCATTCCCAGGTTTTGGAAACTGGGATTCAAAGCCCAGGTTGTACAGTGATGAGAGCATTGATAGTTCAGAAATGTGGGAAATGTAGGATACCTAAAATCTTCAGGTAAAGAAAAGGAACTCAAGTTTGAGTTCCAGATATCAAAGCAACTCAGTTGCCTAATTCAGACTTTGAAAAGAAACAGTCCAATTCTCAGTTTAAGAAGAAAAAGAAAAGGAAATCAATTCATTGTCCCCCCTTGCCTTCAATCTCAGTTTTTTGAAGAATACCCAAAACAGTACAAGTATTCAATGAATCTCAGGTTGTACAACACTGTCATAGCTATTGGTTCAAATAAACACCAAACAAATAGCCCCAAAACAGTTTATTAATCTCAGGTTTTGCAATACAGTGTACACCCAGGTTCATAACTGGGAACAAAATCCCCAGTTCACAATTCAAGTAAACCACATACTAAATTCCTGTCCTTCAAACTAAAGCCTATACTGGAATTTAAAGGACTTAAACAACAGGGATATAACTTGTAGGAATTCAATCATTAGAAAAAAATATATACAACAGTAGCTTAAGCTCAGTTCAGTCCTAATGAAACTGAACAAGGTTCAACCAGTGAAACACTTCACTGTACAAAGCAGCACCTGAGATTGGAATCCTCATCTCGAATTCATATCACTATCAAAACATCCAAAAACTGAGCTATAATTAGATTATAAGTAGAAGAATAGGTTTGAGCCTTAAACATGCATTAAACAGTGATAAATATGTTAAACTAATCAGGCAAGAATCAAGTTAGAAAACTGGAAACAACAGGAATCAAGTGTCAGTGTATCAGTGAATCCAAACTCATGCTCGAGACCAATCATATCCAAATCACTAAACTACTGTGCAAAACCTAAACTAACATATTATCAGACATATTAGGATCCATATTAACAAGTTAAAACAGGAATTAAACCAATAGGAATCGAATGAAACAGAAACCAAAAACCAGTGCACAGAACACACAGACCCTCTCCCCGTGCACACGAGATTTCGTGTCCGACACGACACCATCTGACACGAGGCTTGGGGAGTGTCATGACAGACACTGCCCCTTGCTCAGTGTCAAAAATCACGCGCTCTAGTGTCCTGTACAGCCCGCACGAGCACGCTGGTAGCAGGGGAGCTATAGTGCTCGTGCGCGCGCATCGAACCCATGTGTGCACGTGTCTCCCACGACTCGACACGACACAGAAAACAATATACGACACTCGAAACCTCTAAGCAAACCCTAGTACTATTTTCCTATTCAAATATTTCCCTGAAATTCGAACGAAGTGTCCTTTGAGACATTTCGTCGAACACCCTATTCAACCCACTAGTACGTGTCTGATACGGACACGAAACGGATTCAAAACCTAGGGTTAGCCTATCCTATAGTTAGGGTAGGGCTAGGGCCTTCCTAAAATGATTTTAAACAGGATTTTAATGGAGTATAGGAAGTTATACCTATAGAAGAACAAGCCTTCACAAAAACTCAATGGAAAGATTCCTCAAGCCACCCAAACTCTCACAAATTGTTGTTTCCCTGCAAACAACCAATACCAGCAGCAAGAGCATTAATTTTAGGTCCTAATGAAATTGGTTTGGGGAAGAAAGGATTTAAATTGGATTTTTAATGAATTTTGGAAGATGGAACTCACCTCTTTCCTTAGAACTTTGGATAAACCTTAAAAGAGGCTAGCCCTAAAATCTAGGAGGGATTTTATAGGGGGGGCTGACCTAGTTGGCCGACCATGATGGCTAGGTTGGGGTTTGGCTAGCTTAGGTTGAGCCTTCTAAGGTTTAAGTCATAATCATGACTTATGACTTCACAAGTCATAACTTAACCAATCTAATTCCAATCTACCCCAAACTAATTCTAATGGACTTGAATTCACTAACTTAAGTCATACTAGGGCTTCTTAACCTAACCAAGATGTCCTAACCTAGGTTAGCCTATAGGGCAGTCTCCTAGTCAACACCAGTCAATATCTAAAACTAGTACCAAACAATTATACTAAAAATCACCTAAAAATCACATTAATTATAATTAATAATAATAATCCCAAATAAATTCCAAAATTTTGAAAATGACCAAAATACCCTCAAGCTAGAAAAGTGGCAGTGACAAATCTACCCTCCTTAAAAGAATTTTGTCCTCGAAATTGAAAGGCGAAATACAACTGATGAGAATGATAGAAAGCATACCTCACGGTCCAAAAAGATAAGGGTAGTGCTCGCGCATCTCATCCTCCCGCTCCCAGGTAGACTCTCCTGGAGAATGATGCCTCCATGCGACGCGTACCAAAGATATCACCTGGTTCCTCAGAACCTTCTTCCGTCGATCCAGAATCTCCACGGGCTGCTCTGGATAGCTGAGAGAAGGCCCAACCTCAATCTCCGAATGATCGAGCACATGGCTAGGGTCAGCCACGTACCGTCTTAACTGTGATACATGAAATATGTTGTGGACCCCCACAAGTGCAGGCGGCAAGTCTAGCATGTAAGCCACGTCACCGACTCTCCCGCTGATAACGAAAGGGCCGATGAAGCACGGGCTAAGCTTCCCGCCTCCACTAAAACGTATCATACCACGAGTCGGAGATATCCTCAAGAAAACCTGGTCTCCGACCTAATCACAAGCAAGGTCTCAATTAATTATAATAAACAAACATGATCAAAAAAAATCACAAACAAACAACCTAAATCTAATCCTACTCTAATTTGTACCTCAAACTCCAAGGGCCTCCGGTGGCTATCGGCCCAGTTCCGATGTCTGTCCTGCGCCACGCGAAGTCTGTCCCTGATGAGCTTCACCTTCTCGGCCGCATCAACAACCATCTCTGGCCCCAGTAAAGCTCGCTCACCAACATCATCCCAGGATAAGGGTGTACGGCACCTACGCCCGTACAGAGCCTCAAAAGGTGACATCTCGATGCTGGCCTGGAAACTATTATTGTAAGCAAACTCCACCAAATGAAGATGATCCTCCCAGGAACCTCCAAAGTCCAGGACGCACGTTCGCAGCATATCCTCAAGAGTCTGAATAGTCCGCTCTGACTGTCCGTCCGTCTGGGGGTGGTATGCAGTACTGAACTTGAGCTGAGTGCCCAAGCTGGTCTGCAGACTCCTCCAGAAATGGAAAGTAAAACGGCTATCCTGATCTGAGATGATGCTGACCGGAACTCCGTGGATCCTGACTATCTGCCGCATATACAACTCCGCCGGCCTCTCTGTAGACGTACCCACCTTGAATGGCAAGAAGTGGGCCGATTTGGTCAACCTGTCCACGATGACCCAAATCGCGTCTTTCCTTCCTGGAGTACGCGGCAATCCTGAAACAAAGTCCATCGTGATATGCTCCCATTTCTACTCGAGAATGGGCAGCGGCTGCAACAATCCACCGGGCCTCTGTCTCTCTGCCTTGACCTACTGACAGACCAAGCACCTAGCTACAAAGTAGGACACCTCCCGCTTCATTCCTGACCACCAAACATGCTTTCGCAGATCTCGGTACATCTTGTTGGCACCCGGGTGGAGATCTGTGGGCCTCCTGCATAACCTGCTCTCTGAGCTCCCCGCTAGGCACACATAACCTGGCACCGTACCTCAGGGCACCATCCTCTGCAAGTGAAAACTCAGCATCCCCTACTCCCATACTGATCTGCTCTCTGATACACTGCAGAGCCACATCCTCGAACTGGGCCGCCTTGATCCTGTCTATCAAGTCTGACTGAATCTGTATCCCCCATAGCTGCATCTGCACTCCGGGCACGATCACCTCGATCCCAAGACTCTCCAAATCGGCAAGCAAATGCCGATCCATGGTCAAACACATGGTCGTCGGATACCTACTCAAGGCATCTGCAACCACATTGGCCTTCCCTGGGTGGTACTGAAGTAGGATGTCAAAATCCTTCATCAACTCCAGCCATCTGCGCTGTCTCATGTTCAACTCCTTCTGAGTGAACACATACTTTAGGCTCTTGTGATCTGTGAAAATCTCCACCCTCTCACCATACAGATAATGCTTCCACAGCTTCAATGCAAAAATCACTGCTGCCAGCTCCAGGTCGTGGGTAGGGTAGTTCTTCTCATGGGAACGTAACTGCCTGGAAGCATAGGTAATCACCTTTTCGTGCTGCTGCAATACACAACCCAGCCCCTTTCCTGAAGCATCACTATAAATAGTGAAATCACCTGATCCTGAAGGCAACGTCAGAATCGGAGTTGTCGTCAGCCGCTTCTTCAACTCATCAAAAGCTGCCTGACACTCCTCTGACCATACATATTCAGTATCCTTCCGGGTCAACCATGTCAACGGCTCTGCAACCCGAGAGAAATCCTGTACAAATCTCTGGTAATATCCTGCCAGCCCCAGAAAACTCCTGATCTCTACAACTGAAGTCGGCGCTGCCCATGCCTCAACCGCTACAATCTTCTTTGGGTCAACTGAGATACCATCTCCAGTCACCACATGCCCCAAGAAGTCCACCCGGTCCAAGAAGAACTCACACTTGGAGAGCTTCCCGTAAAGCTGCTCCTTCCTGAGAATCTCCAGCACTATCCTCAAATGCTCCCCGTGCTCCTCTTCAGTCTTGGAATATATCAAGATATCATCAATAAACACCACCACAAATTGATCCAGATACTGATGGAACACCTTGTTCATAAGGTTCATAAACACTGCTGGTGCATTGGTTAGCCCAAACGGCATAACCAAAAACTCGAACTACCCGTACCGCGTCCTGAAGGCGGTCTTGGGAATATTCTCCCCCTTCACCTTCACCTGGTGATATCCCGACCTCAGATCAATCTTAGAAAATACTCGAGCTCCGCTCAACTGGTCAAATAGATCGTCGATCCGCGGCAGTGGGTATTTGTTCTTGATCGTGAGGTTGTTGAGTGCCCTATAGTCAATACACATGCGTACTGACCCATCCTTCTTCGGAACGAAAATACTGGTGCACCCCATGGCGATGAACTCGAGCGGATGAAGCCCTTGTCCTGTAGCTCATCCACCTGCTTCTTCAGCTCCACCAGCTCACTGTTGTTCACCCGATAGACATGCTAAGAGATGTGCTCCGCTCCTGGAACCAAGTCTATCGAGAACTCTATATCCCTGTGTGGTGGCAATCCTGGCAACTCCTCAGGGAAAACATCTATAAACTCGGCTATCAAGGGGTGTGGGATCGTCTGCTCCTCGATCGAGACTCCACAGAAGACTCCGCTGCTCTGCTCTGCCTGACGTCTGGAGTACTCGAACTCTGGCTCCCCCGGCGCTCTGAAGAGAACTCTACCCCCTCTGCAATCAATGCTGGCGTGGTGCCTGCTCAACCAATCCATGCCTAGTACTATATCGTAGTTCGGCAATGGCATTACGAACAGGCTCACCTCCAACTCACGGCCTCCCAAAACTACTCTCCGACCCTTACAAACATCACTCACGAAGATAATACCACCCCCGGTCGTGATCTTGTAAGTCCTAGGCAACGACTCAGCTACTATACCATGCCTAATCGCAAAAGATACTGAAATAAAGCTATACGATGTACCAGAATCAAATAATGCAAATGCTGGACTGGAGTCGAAAAGAATCGCACCTGCAATCAGCTCTCCAGTCACCTCTGCCTCTCCAGCTGCCATGGCGAAGGCTCGCCCCTGGTGGCCTCCCCTGGCCTGCTGCTGGTGCTG
Organism: Iris pallida; assembly: GCA_029216955.1. NCBI lineage: Eukaryota > Viridiplantae > Streptophyta > Magnoliopsida > Asparagales > Iridaceae > Iris > Iris pallida. Next base: position 11,650,840 of record JANAVB010023800.1, read on the forward strand.
GACAAACCTCTGCTACTGAGTCGGCAGGGCGGGTCCCCGCTGTAACACCCAGTTTTTCAATTGAGGGTATTTTGGTCATTTTCAAAATTTTGGAATTATTTTGGGATTTTTATTATTAAATATAATTAATATGATTTTTAGTAATTTTTGGTGATTTTTGGTAGAATTATTTTGACCCTATATTTGACTTTGACTCATGTTGACTAGGAGACCGTCCTAGTGGCTAACCTAGGTCAAGACACTTTGGTTAGGTTAAGAAACCCTAGTGTGACCTAAGTTAATTATTTCAAGTTCATTAGAATTGGTTTGGGGTGATTAGGAGCTAGTTTGGCCTAAGAATGGCTTGTGTAGTCGCAAGTCAAATCATGACTTAAACTAGATAGGACCCAACTAGCTAGCCAAAACCCTAACCCTAGGGCCTATGGTCAGCCACATAACAGCCCCTCCCCCTATTTATATCCTCCCAAATTTTAGGGCTAGCCTCCTTTCATTAGGGTTTATCAAGTTTTAGAAAGAGGTAAAGTTCCATCCTTACAAATTCATAGAAAACCCAAATTAGGTCCTTTTCCTTCAAACAAATTCCTATAGGCTCTAAATATTGTTCTCTTGCTGTTGGGATTGAGTTTTAACAGGAAGCAAACAATTTGAGGAGCATTGGTGCTTTGAAGGATCCTCTTCCTTGGTGTTTATTTGAAGCTTGGAACATCAATAGGTATAATCCTTACCACTGCTCATAAAATCTAGTAAAAATCATTTTTAGGGTCCCCTAGCCCTCACCCAACTGTTTGAAAAGCCAACCCTAGGTTTCGAGCTCGTTTCGTGTCCGTATCGGACACGTATCAGAGCTGTGTTGGAGGTGCTCGACAAAATGTCCCAAAGGACTGATCGATCGAGATTTCCTAATATTTTTTGAATAGAAACTTAGATCTAAGTGTCGTCTAGGGATTACCAGTGTCCTGTGTTAGTTTGTGAGTTGTGTCGTGTCGTGGGGACACGGGAACACGCGTGTGTGGGCTGTGTGCGTGCGGCACTGTAGCTCTCCTGCTACTCGGGGGCTACTGCGTGCTGGACACGTGTCGTGGACACACGAAACCTTGTCTATAGCAAGGGGCAATGACTGACACGAGGCTCGTCAAGTTTTACGAGTCCTCGTGTCGTGTCGGACACGTTTTTGGCTGTGCACGGGGAAAGGGCTATGTACGTGTGTGCTGTGTGTGTTCTTTACTGTTAAATCAATTTTTTTAATGAATAATAAATGTTGGTTAATGATTAATTAGATCTTAAATACCTTGTTAAACCTCTGCTACACCATGCTACACAATTGTTTGGGTTTCGAGTGATGTTGGGTTTGTTTTTGATTTAAACAGTGAAGAACACTCCATGTGTTACTGTCATTTTTTTCCAGTCTTTTTCCTACAGCTTTAAATTCCTATTTCCTGTTAATATTTCTCATTGTATTGCACCTACATGTCATAAATTATGTAAGCTTAGTCTTGGCAATTGGAAATGGGCTTGGGTTTGTATATAAAGGAATTTGATAGTTGGGTGGATTCTTCATATGTTCACTGTCATCCTTTCAAGTTGATTTTTTTCCTGTTTAATTTGAATTGTTTTCTCCATTTAAAACCTGTAATCGAAATGAAGTTAACTGTTAGACTAATTTGGTCCCTATTATAGAACTTGGGAATAGGGTGTTCCAGTTAAACAAGATAAGAAGTTCCAGATTTACTCTTTCAACTGATTTCCAGTTTTCTTCCTTTTCATTGAACCTAGGATTCAAATTCCATTCATTTACATTGTGTTTCCAGTCTACTCTTAAAAAAAACTGATTGTTTGATATGGTGGTCTGTTGCACTGAGATTTGTACTTGCAATGTGTAAGAAAACCTGAGAATGAGTTCATATTGGACTGTAATAGAACTTATAACTTGGTATTGATTTCCCTTACATTCATGTGTAAAACCTGAAAGTTGATGAAAACTGAGATTATTTAAATGATGTAGTTAACTGTGATTTTGTGGTTCCTAACAAACCTGAGATTGTTGGTTGTATGGTTAGGCTGTACCTGTTTTTTCCTTCTTTTTATTTTGCAGAACATTGTTTCTCCTCTTTGATTCAATGTGGTTTCCTGTTGATAACCTGGATGCATATATATATATATATGAGACTGAAGTTAACTGTTAAACCTGGGAATATTGTGTTTCCAGTTTTCATTCAAGTTGAACTGAAGTGAATACTTAAACTGTTTCCAGGATTTGGCTTCTTCCTATTTGAACTGAATAAATGATTTGCAATGTATAACCTGAGATGGTAGCCTCTAGTGCATAACTGTACTTCCTTTTCCTTGTACTGTTTTGCAATAGGTTTTGGTCCCTTGTTACTGATTCATAGGTTCACACACACATGTACAGATTTGCCATCTCACTTGCCTTACATTGCACTATGTTCACTGAATTCCTGATTCCAGGAATACATGTTTCTTCACTGTCTGCATGCCAAAACATGAGTATTTCTCTGTTCTTGAACTGCCACTGTCTTCACATATTTTTCTCACTGTTTTTCCTGTCACTGTTTGTACTTCCCTACATTCACACACTTGTGCACACTCATGTACACACCCTCTAGCCTTGACACACACACCCTCTAGCCCACTCTCCACACACATTTGCCTACACACTTTATTCCCTTTAACAAACACACATGTATTCACCACTAAATTGTCATGCTCTCATCCACACACATACACATGTCATTCCTATTTTCCTTTGTATATGAGTATGTGAGTTTCATTAAGGTATCTTATATTATGTGTTTTACCATATAATAGTAATATGGGTATATATGATGTAATGTGTTATATGTATATAGTGGTCTATATGCCCATGAGTATTTCTATATTAGCCTATATGTATATCAATATGTGTATCTTATATTAGCGTTTATTAGATATTAGATATATTTTGACTGGTGTATGTGAGTATGGTTGGTTCATAGGCATTGTATAGCCTATGGCCTATGGTTGTGTCTGCTTGACTAGTGAGTCTAGATTAGACTTGTTTAGTCTTGTTGTACCTAGAATAGACTAGTTAGACTAGTATAGACTTGTTTGACTTAGGTTGGACTTGGTTGACCTAGTTTGACTTCTAGGGTTGACCAGAGTTGACCAAGAGTTGACTTTGGTCTAAATTGACCTAGAATCATGTAGAACGCATTGTAGTGCATATTATTTACCATTCTGGACTTGTTGTGACTTGTGCTGTTCTAATAGGAGCCAGACACCACTCCTCGGACAGTATTTTCATCTCGGACTTTCAGTTAGCAGGCGAGTACATTCTCTGATCTTTTCATACTTACCTGGATTATATTCTTGCTCTAGATTACTCTACATGATGCTGACACGTATCTTCACGGATTAGTACTATATGGATCCCTTCCTGAGATGTTATCCCTCTACGGGTGCATCGTGTATTTTATGTTCATGTACTTTATCATGTGTATCAGGTACTCCTTGTACTCGTACTAGTTCATGTTTTTATATGTTCTCATGTGCTTTCACGTGCCTCATGTACTACTCATTACATGAGTTCACGTATCTTAGTTGTATTCATGTGCTTATAACATAACTTGAATAGATCCTTGTGTACTGGTTGGGGCGGGGTGAGTAGAATTGGTTATGTGAACACTATCCCCAGTAGCTGTATAAATGTGCCTCCATATTTATATTCATGTGCCCCCAAGCCGTTTACATAACCATTATGCTCTAAATCACGTAGCCACTTACAGTCTCTACTATCATGTATTTACTTTCAGTTACAAAATATCTCATGTTTACTCGTACTTCCTTTTCAGCACTTCCTGTATTTTACTCTATTGCATGATTTATACTCCTAACCTGCTATGAACTGTTTTGAGAGATATGTGCTCGTTCCCGTCCTGACTGGACCTGTTGAAAATTTTACAGTGAATAATGAGGCTCTGGTGTCTATCCCTCTTGGTGCAGCGTTAGACATCACTAGTGACTTGGACCTGCTAGCAGTTGGTGTTACTTTCACTAGTTTAGGATTATCTTACTATTTTGGGATTGCTGTACTAGACTTTGAGATATTCTGAGATGTATTTATTTTAGTCACTTGGATTCTGGATTTGTATCTCTGTGATGTTACATTCCTGGATGTTATCTATCTTTATCTTTCTATCTCATTCCTGTTCTATCCTAGATGTGGTTGAGTTATATTGTGTTATGTCACCCCCATTCGGGGAGTATAACTGTATTTTACCCTTATCTGTTAGATGTTATGACCTAGGACAGCGTTCTACCGCCGATGCTGCGGCGTAGGCTGGACGTACCCACGTCACGTGCCCTATTTCTAGGGTACGGGTCGTGACACGTTTTTAGTGGTGGCCCATGCAGGTCGAGTTTATGTAGTGATATTCGAACTAGAGTATCACTACAGCCTGCAGTAGGATTAGGATATATTTTAAGGGTACTCAATCACAGTTAGGATTCCTTGAAAGATTCCTGGGACGACCCTTGAGAATCTTATTTAAACTTCAATTTGAATCATTTCCCCTTGTTTGTTCGCTCTCACTCCTTGATTATTGAATTTGATTTTGATGAATCGTTGTTGATTTTGATTTTCCTATCGAGATGAATTTTATAGCCTGAGTTACGATATTTTCTGATAACATATATTGACGGGAATACAGGGATGGTAAAACGTCTACATGATTATGGAACCTGTAGTTTATCGCAGCCATATTAGCTGGCGTGGCGGAAACATGGAGACCTGGCTTCGGATGTACGTATCTTGGTTATGAGATTTGGAATTTCTCGCAGCTATACTAGTCGGCATAGCGAGATTTCCAGACGACATGATTGTAGAGGTGCATACCCTAGTTATGGAATCTATCGTTATTCGCAGCCTTGCTTACTGGCATGGCGAGGACTCTGAGTGACATGATTTTGGACAGACGCATATGATTATCAGATTGTATCTTGATAAGGTTTTAAACATATCATCTCTATCGTACCATTCTGTCGTATAAATTGTACCCCATCATCAATAACTTAGGAGTAGGAGTATGAGTAGGAGTAGCTTAGCTATTATTATAAGATTGTGTAACTTCTTGCAATAAATTCTTCCTAATACAATGAATTGGTAATTTTGCTAGACCTTGACTTAGATTTGATATTGTAGCTCTGGGTTCAAAACGGTTCCTTCCTTTAAACAGATAAGCAGAATGGATTTTATCATTGTTTCCTTCTTGCCATTATATCTTGTATTACCCTAATATATATATATATAGTGGACACAGATACTTGCCTGACACGTATGCATACTACACTTGATTACCAACCTATCTAAATGCATGTTAATATGATTAATGTTAAGTTCTCTAAATCCTAGTATTCTAATACAGTGCTGTATCAGTGACTAGTCCTATGCTCTCCATATTAAATTCGTAATTTTTAAATTTAAAATTTCATGTTATTAGTCTTGCTTACATCACTGTACATGTATGTAATATTTAGTTCAAATTGCAGTTTTAAATTGTAATGTTTTAATGTCGTATACATGGTTGTGTGCAGGTATATAATGTTAGGTTCATACTCTTACATGTTAGGTTGTGGTTGTGGTGAACTTTGAGATGGTTTTGATGTTCGAATTTTCCAAAATTTTGAAAACTGAATTCATGATTACATTTTTACACTGCTTCAATATGTGTAGTTCAATTTCAGATCTAATTTGTAATAATGAGCTAAACTGAATGACTGAACCCCTTTATTTCAAGTTTTAACCCATGTACACTTAACACTCTACACTAATGTTCACAACTGCCATGAAAACCTAACCCTTCATCTCTATGTTATATGTTCATGTAGCCATATAGATATACTTATATATATGGTTAGCCATGCATGTTATGAGTAAATAGCTTGTACCTTGTAGACTGCTTAACCAATATGTCATGAATAGTGTAACATGATAGCTACAGTTGAGACTCAAATTCTCCTATAACGCCTTCATGTATATGCCACAAACCACATGACCCTTGCTTAATGTTAGCTTTTCCTCTAACACTCTCTCTTCTATATATATTAGATTGTGATTGAATTCAATGCTTTGACTTTCGTTCCTTAAACTTTTGGTTTTGATTTTCTTAAATAGTACCCTTTATAGATGATTGGTAGTTGTCTTATTTTATTTTTGATAAATACCAGTTTTACAGATAGGATGGTAGATTGCTGTATAGCCTTAATGATTGTTGTGTTTTTATCCCTTCCAATATGGCACCCATAAACCGAGCCTGTCGCCTGAGAGCAGCTGCAGCTACTGATAGTGTGTTTCCACCTCCTATTGCTCAGGAGGTAGTGACCCCTCAGGCTGACCCAAGGGTAGTGGCACCTCCCGCCATCGAGGAGGTGTCAGCATCCTTACCAGAGAGTTTTCCTCCACCACCTGTTACTCAGGAGAGAGTGGCAGTCTCATCTGAGACCAAGAGTCCTTCCCCGTCTTCTCCTCTACCTCCAGGAGCAGTACCCCATACCATACCCTCGGCAGGGTTGTTTCCTGACGAAGCTCAGATATCCAGACTTCTCCGGGATGTGTTGGAGACACAGAGAGTTCAGGCTGAGATCCTGAAGGAGCAGGGTCGTGGAATCCAACTGCTGTGGGATTTGGTACATTCAGGAGGGGAGCCTAGTTCTAAGAGGCCGAGGAGCAGTGTATACCCAGAGCCCCGTGAGCACCCAGACTATCAGCCTAGACCAGCCTACCCAGTCCAGACTCCTGTTCAGCAGAGGCCAGCTGAGAGAGTTCCTACCTGCGCCTTCTGTAAGAAGCCTGGACATGTGTGGGACATCTGTAGGAAGAGAAGAGGAGTGTGCCTGTTGTGTGGGTCAGCTGCACACAGACTGCGAGACTGTCCTGCTGCACTTATCTCAGCCAGGACTCCGCCTTCGGAAGGGAGTTCCAGCCACCAGACCTAGTTGGAGGTGAGTCCTTGACCTATATCTTAGCCAGTCCTTGAAATTGATACACCCTACCATATTGTTGTATATTTTGATGCCTTGTGATTGCTTAGTACTGTAGCATGTTGGTGTAACTAGATGAGACCCCAAACTGATACTACATGCCATGACCCCATAAGTTACATTTTCCAACTGAATGATTTAAATAGGTTCTGAGATTTTGATTGTGGGGGTTGACCTAGAAGGGGTACGATCATCTTAATTTCGAGGACGAAATTTTTCTAAGGTGGGTAGGATTGTAACACCCAGTTTTTCAATTGAGGGTATTTTAGTCATTTTCAAAATTTTGGAATTATTTTGGGATTTTTATTATTAAATATAATTAATATGATTTTTAGTGATTTTTGGTGATTTTTGGTAGAATTGTTTTGACCCTATATTTGACTTTGACTCATGTTGACTAGGAGACCGTCCTAGTGGCTAACCTAGGTCAAGACACTTTGGTTAGGTTAAGAAACCCTAGTGTGACCTAAGTTAATTATTTCAAGTTCATTAGAATTGGTTTGGGGTGATTAGGAGCTAGTTTGGCCTAAGAATGGCTTGTGTAGTCGCAAGTCAAATCATGACTTAAACTAGATAGGACCCAACTAGCTAGCCAAAACCCTAACCCTAGGGCCTATGGTCAGCCACATAACAGCCCCTCCCCCTATTTATATCCTCCCAAATTTTAGGGCTAGCCTCCTTTCATTAGGGTTCATCAAGTTTTAGAAAGAGGTAAAGTTCCATCCTTACAAATTCATAGAAAACCCAAATTAGGTCCTTTTTCCTTCAAACAAATTCCTATAGGCTCTAAATATTGTTCTCTTGCTGTTGGGATTGAGTTTTGACAGGGAGCAAACAATTTGAGGAGCATTGGTGCTTTGAAGGATCCTCTTCCTTGGTGTTTATTTGAAGCTTGGAACATCAATAGGTATAATCCTTACCACTGCTCATAAAATCCAGTAAAAATCATTTTTAGGGTCCTCTAGCCCTCACCCAACTGTTTGGGAAGCCAACCCTAGGTTTCGAGCTCGTTTCGTGTCCGTATCGGACACGTATCAGAGCTGTGTTGGAGGTGCTCGACGAAATATCCCAAAGGACTGATCGATCGAGATTTCCTAATATTTTTTGAATAGAAACTTAGATCTAAGTGTCGTCTAGGGATTACCAGTGTCCTGTGTTAGTTTGTGAGTCGTGTCGTGTCGTGGGGACACGGGAACACGCGTGTGTGGGCTGTGTGCGCGCGGCACTGTAGCTCCCCTGCTACTCGGGGGCTACTGCGCGCTGGACACGTGTCGTGGACACACGAAACCTTGTCTATAGCAAGGGGCAATGACTGACACGAGGCTCGTCAAGTTTCACGAGTCCTCGTGTCGTGTCGGACACGTTTTTGGCTGTGCACGGGGAAAGGGCTATGTGCGTGTGTGCTGTGTGTGTTCTTTACTGTTAAATCGATTTTTTTAATGAATAATAAATGTTGGTTAATGATTAATTAGATCTTAAATACCTTGTTAAACCTCTGCTACACCATGCTACACAATTGTTTGGGTTTCGAGTGATGTTGGGTTTGTTTTTGATTTAAACAGTGAAGAACACTCCATGTGTTACTGTCATTTTTTTCCAGTCTTTTTCCTACAGCTTTAAATTTCTATTTCCTGTTAATATTTCTCATTGTATTGCACCTACATGTCATAAATCATGTAAGCTTAGTCTTGGCAATTGGAAATGGGCTTGGGTTTGTATATAAAGGAATTTGATAGTTGGGTGGATTCTTCATATGTTCACTGTCATCCTTTCAAGTTGATTTTTTTCCTGTTTAATTTGAATTGTTTTCTCCATTTAAAACCTGTAATCGAAATGAAGTTAACTGTTAGACTAATTTGGTCCCTATTATAGAACTTGGGAATAGGGTGTTCCAGTTAAACAAGATAAGAAGTTCCAGATTTACTCTTTCAACTGATTTCCAGTTTTCTTCCTTTTCATTGAACCTAGGATTCAAATTCCATTCATTTACATTGTGTTTCCAGTCTACTCTTAAAAAAAAAAACTGATTGTTTGATATGGTGGTCTGTTGCACTGAGATTTGTACTTGCAATGTGTAAGAAAACCTGAGAATGAGTTCATATTGGACTGTAATGGAACTTATAACTTGGTATTGATTTCCCTTACATTCATGTGTAAAACCTGAAAGTTGATGAAAACTGAGATTATTTAAATGATGTAGTTAACTGTGATTTTGTGGTTCCTAACAAACCTGAGATTGTTGGTTGTATGGTTAGGCTGTACCTGTTTTTCCTTCTTTTTATTTTGTAGAACATTGTTTCTCCTCTTTGATTCAATGTGGTTTCCTGTTGATAACCTGGATGCATATATATATATGAGACTGAAGTTAACTGTTAAACCTGGGAATATTGTGTTTCCAGTTTTCATTCAAGTTGAACTGAAATGAATACTTAAACTGTTTCCAGGATTTGGCTTCTTCCTATTTGAACTGAATAAATGATTTGCAATGTATAACCTGAGATGGTAGCCTCTAGTGCATAACTGTACTTCCTTTTCCTTGCACTGTTTTGCAATAGGTTTTGGTCCCTTGTTACTGATTCATAGGTTCACACACACATGTACAGATTTGCCATCTCACTTGCCTTACATTGCACTATGTTCACTGAATTCCTGATTCCAGGAATACATGTTTCTTCACTGTCTACATGCCAAAACATGAGTATTTCTCTGTTCTTGAACTTCCACTGTCTTCACATGTTTTTCTCGTTGTTTTTCCTGTCACTGTTTGTACTTCCCTACATTCACACACTTGTGCACACTCATGTACACACCCTCTAGCCTTGACACACACACCCTCTAGCCCACTCTCCACACACATTTGCCTACACACTTTATTCCCTTTAACAAACACACATGTATTCACCACTAAATTGTCATGCTCTCATCCACACACATACACATGTCATTCCTACTTTCCTTTGTATATGAGTATGTGAGTTTCATTAAGGTATCTTATATTATGTGTGTTACCATATAATAGTAATATGGGTATATATGATGTAATGTGTTATATGTATATAGTGGTCTATATGCCCATGAGTATTTCTATATTAGCCTATATGTATATCAATATGTGTATCCTATATTAGAGTTTATTAGATATTAGATATATTTTGACTGGTGTATGTGAGTATGGTTGGTTCATAGGCATTGTATAGCCTATGGCCTATGGTTGTGTCTGCTTGACTAGTGAGTCTAGATTAGACTTGTTTAGTCTTGTTGTACCTAGAATAGACTAGTTAGACTAGTATAGACTTGTTTGACTTAGGTTGGACTTGGTTGACCTAGTTTGACTTCTAGGGTTGACCAGAGTTGACCAAGAGTTGACTTTGGTCTAAATTGACCTAGAATCATGTAGAACGCATTGTAGTGCATATTATTTACCATTCTGGACTTGTTGTGACTTGTGCTGTTCTAATAGGAGCCAGACACCACTCCTCGGACAGTATTTTTATCTCGGACTTTCAGTTAGCAGGCGAGTACATTCTCTGATCTTTTCATACTTACCTGGATTATATTCTTGCTCTAGATTACTCTACATGATGCTGACACGTATCTTCACGGATTAGTACTATATGGATCCCTTCCTGAGATGTTATCCCTCTACGGGTGCATCGTGTATTTTATGTTCATGTACTTTATTATGTGCATCAGGTACTCCTTGTACTCGTACTAGTTCATGTTTTTACATGTTCTCATGTGCTTTCACGTGCCTCATGTACTACTCATTACATGAGTTCACGTATCTTAGTTGTATTCATGTGCTTATAACGTAACTTGAATGGATCCTTGTGTACTGGTTGGGGCGGGGTGAGTAGAATTGGTTATGTGAACACTATCCCCAGTAGCTGTATAAATGTGCCTCCATATTTGTATTCATGTGCCCCCAAGCCGTTTACATAACCATTATGCTCTAAATCACGTAGCCACTTACAGTCTCTACTATCATGTATTTACTTTCAGTTACAAAATATCTCCTGTTTACTCGTACTTCCTTTTCAGCACTTCCTGTATTTTACTCTATTGCATGATTTATACTCCTAACCTGCTATGAACTGTTTTGAGAGATATGTGCTCGTTCCCGTCCTGACTGGACCTGTTGAAAATTTTACAGTGAATGATGAGGCTCTGGTGTCTATCCCTCTTGGTGCAGCGTTAGACATCACTAGTAACTTGGACCTGCTAGCAGTTGGTGTTACTTTCACTAGTTTAGGATTATCTTACTATTTTGGGATTGCTGTACTAGACTTTGAGATATTCTGAGATATATTTATTTTAGTCACTTGGATTCTGGATTTGTATCTCTGTGATGTTACATTCCTGGATGTTATCTATCTTTATCTTTCTATCTCATTCCTGTTCTATCCTAGATGTGGTTGAGTTATATTGTGTTATGTCACCCCCATTCGGGGAGTATAACTGTATTTTACCCTTATCTGTTAGATGTTATGACCTAGGACAGTGTTCTACCGCCGATGCTGCGGCGTAGGCTGGACGTACCCACGTCACGTGCCCTATTTCTAGGGTGCGGGTCGTGACACCCGCTGCTGGCCCACTGGAGCTCTGGCTCCACCTCTCGGAGATGCTCGTCCCATACGGCACTCCCTCAGCTGGTGATCTGCTGAACCACACACCATGCATAGGCCCAGCCTTTTCCTGCACTCAAGGAAGACATGCCCAGGCTTCTTGCAGTAGGCACAAGTGTTACCCTGCCTCTGACCCTGCTGGTGCTACCTCGGCTGCTGCTGATGAGCCGGCCTCTGCTGAATCGGCTGAGGCTGAAACTGCCTCGGCTGCTGAAACTGAAAGTGAGGCCTCTTGGCCTGGCCTCCGCTGCTGCTACTGTCCCCAACTGGGTCTCTCCCTCTCTTGAGCCTAAGCTCAAGATCATCCTCAGCTAACAGGGCTCCCGTCAAGATCTCCTCAAACGTAGCATCTCTGTTCCCCTTGGTCAGGGACTTGACCTCCTTGACCAGACCCTTACGGAACCTCTGGGCCTTCGTCGTCTCGCTCAACCCCTCAACAAACCTGTCGAGACGGCCAAACTCTCCTGCATACTCCTCTACTGAGAGGCTCCCCTGGACCAAGCTCTCAAACTGCGTCTCCAAGGCTCTGACTGCTGAATCTGGGAAGAAGTTCTTCTTGAAGAAGCCCTTAAACTGCTCCCAGGTCTGCCCAACTACCCCCACCCTGGGGTCTGACTGATACCATGTGCGAGCAAGATCTCACATCCGGCTAGCTGCGGCCTCGATCTAAAGGTCTGCTGGTATCCTGGCCAAGCGGAAGATCTCCTCCATATGCTCGATCCACTCGTCGGCATACAGGATCCCCTCTGTCCCCATGAAGTCCCTGGGGCTCATCTTCTGAAACTGCTCGATCCCCGGTGTCCTCGGCTGCTGTACCACTGGTCGAGCTGCGGCTGTCGTGACGGCCAACTCCACGCCTCTGTCCTGCCAAGCCTGTTGTCGGTCCATGAACTGCTGGAAATACGCGAACATCTGAGCTGCGTCCACATGTCCTGGAGGCGGTGGAGACTGGAAGGGATCCTCTGGAATGATCGGGTCCTGCCTCCCAGTCGGTGGATGCATACCCCCTGCTACGGCTGCCGAGGTCTCAACACGAGCTGAGGTGGCAGGAGCTGCAGTCCCCTGGCCTCGCTGTACTGGCTGAGAGGTAGCAGTCCCCTCTATAGCATCCTCAAGAATGGCACGCTGCGATCTAGTATCTACCATCCTGAAGATAGACAAACAAGAGTATCAATTTCTGATAAAAAACGAAATAACAAAGGCGAACAATGATAATTCAAAGGATCAGCTGACAAAGGATTTAGATGGCAATAAAAGAAATTTTCCTAAAGTGATTGAGTATCTTAAAATTTTATATCCTATATCCTATAGCAGGCTGTAGTGACACTCTAGTTCGAGTACCACTACTCTTCTAGTCTAGACCTGCATGGGCCACCACTAAAAACGTGTCACGACCCGCACCCTAGAGTAAGGGCACGAGACGTGGGTACGTCCAGCCTACGCCGCAGTGTCGGCGGTAGAACACTGTCCTAGGTCACAACATCTAACAATATATATCTAAACATTTTATACTCCCCGAATGGGGGTGACATAGCAATAGTAAACTCAATCACAACTAAGGAAGAGATAGCACGATATGAAATAGAACTCAAGAAATAAAATAGATAAAAGTAGTCTAAGATAATCCCAGCAATATCCAACAGTACAAGGTCTCAGATGAAAGAATATATACAACTCATAACTCCAAATAAAGTCTAACTAAGACATGTCTCAAGACTGCAAAAGTAAGATAAGCCTAACTAGTCTAGTCTAGGCAATCGGGGTGATCTCCTCAACTAGAGCTGGGTCCTCCTGAGGGTCCAGCTCGCAGGTGTCATCTAAGGCTATCCCGTAGTAAGTGTCCAGGCAAGCCTCCTCCTCGTCCTCTGTAATATTTTTAACAGGTCCAGTCAGGACAGGAGCGAGTACAGTACATCTCAACAGATCATAGCAGGTTAGAAATATAAGCATGCAGTAAAGTAAGATACAGGTACTGAAAGAAATACAGTATGTAAACAGAGAGAGAACTATAATAGAAATATCTACTATACATAGAGAACTAGAAGTGACTAGTGAGTCAGAGTACAACATGAACATGTAAATGGCATAGGAGATTCTGATACTACACTATGGAAGAGATTCTGATACTACACTACTTGGATAGTATTCACATGTCCACTTATACCTCCCCATACCCCCAATCAATACACAAGGATCCAACCAGGTTATGTTATGATTCCATGCAATGGCCCCGCAGGGTGATACATGGATGCCCATAAATGGGTGATTCTGGGGTTTACCCAACAGTGTAAGATTCTAGGAAGACTCTACGATCATAAGAGTATATGTTGTAAGTGATCAAAGAACCAAGAAGCATAGTGATACGCCATGTAAGTGAAATGCACAGAACATGTAGTACCCGATGCTCCATAAGGATTACATCTCAAGAAAGGATCCATATAGTACCAATCCGTGTGACCATTATGACAGTACAAGTAAAGTAATCTACTGCAAGAATTAATTCTAAGCAGGATATGAAATGATCAGAGAATGTACTCGCCTGTATCTGAGTGTCCAATATGAAAAGTACCGTCCAAGGAGTGGTGTCTGGCTTCTAATCAGAATAGCACAAGTCACAACAAGTCCAGAATAGTAAAATGGAGTCCTACTATGCATTCTACATGAATCTAGGTCAAATTAGACCAAAGTCAACTCTGGTCCACCCTAGAAGTCAAACTAGGTAAACCAAGTCTAATCTAGGTCAAACTAGTCTAATCTAGGTCTAGCAAATTATTCTAAGTCTTGACAAGGCTAAACAGTCTATTCTAGACTCCACACTGACATACCATGCCATAGGCTAGAAGACTAGGCCATAGGCCAATAGGCTAAGCTAAGTCTAAGCAACCATATCCATATCTAAACCATATACATATTATATATATACAATACACTATATCATGGTATCTCATACAATATATATCTAATATATATATAACACACATTCATGTATATATATGAATCCTATGTATATAACAAACTCAATATATAAATACACATACATATGAAGAGAGAGGGTACATAACATACTAGTGTATGTGTGTGTGTACTAGTGAAGAGAGTGTGTGATACATATGTGTGTGAGTGTAGCTGTGTGTGGAAGGGTGAGGGTGCACAGGAATGCATTGTGTGTGTGTGTTATACATAGAGGCAAGTGTGTGTGTTGAAGAGTCAACTGTTAAGGAAATGGGGAGGAAAGCATATCATTCCCAGGTTTTGGAAACTGGGATTCAAAGCCCAGGTTGTACAGTGATGAGAGCATTGATAGTTCAGAAATGTGGGAAATGTAGGATACCTAAAATCTTCAGGTAAAGAAAAGGAACTCAGGTTTGAGTTCCAGATATCAAAGCAACTCAGTTGCCTAATTCAGACTTTGAAAAGAAACAGTCCAATTCTCAGTTTAAGAAGAAAAAGAAAAGAAAATCAATTCATTGTACCCCCTTCCCTTCAATCTCAGTTTTTTGAAGAATACCCAAAATAGTACAAGTATTCAATGAATCTCAGGTTGTACAGCACTGTCATAGCTATTGGTTCAAATAAACACCAAACAAATAGCCCCAAAACAGTTTATTAATCTCAGGTTTTGCAATACAGTGTACACCCAGGTTCATAACTGGGAACAAAATCCCCAGTTCACAATTCAAGTAAACCACATACTAAATTCCTGTCCTTCAAACTAAAGCCTATACTGGAATTTAAAGGACTTAAACAACAGGGATATAACTTGTAGGAATTCAATCATTAGAAAAAAATATATACAACAGTAGCTTAAGCTCAGTTCAGTCCTAATGAAACTGAACAAGGTTCAACCAGTGAAACACTTCACTGTACAAAGCAGCACCTGAGATTGGAATCCTCATCTCGAATTCATATCACTATCAAAACATCCAAAAACTGAGCTACAACTAGATTATAAGTAGAAGAATAGGTTTGAGCCTTAAACATGCATTAAACAGTGATAAATATGTTAAACTAATCAGGCAAGAATCAAGTTAGAAAACTGGAAACAACAGGAATCAAGTGTCAGTGTATCAGTGAATCCAAACTCATGTTCGAGACCAATCATATCCAAATCACTAAACTACTGTGCAAAACCTAAACTACCATATATCATCAGACATATTAGGATCCATATTAACAAGTTAAAACAGGAATTAAACCAATAGGAATCGAATGAAACAGAAACCAAAAACCAGTGTACAGAACACACAGACCCTCTCCCCGTGCACACGAGATTTCGTGTCCGACACGACACCATCTGACACGAGGCTTGGGGAGTGTCATGACAGACACTGCCCCTTACTCAGTGTCAAAAATCACGCGCTCTAGTGTCCTGTACAGCCCGCACGAGCACGCTGGTAGCAGGGGAGCTAGAGTGCTCGTGCGCGCGCATCGAACCCATGTGTGCACGTGTCTCCCACGACTCGACACGACACAGAAAACAATATACGACACTCGAAACCTCTAAGCAAACCCTAGTACTATTTTCCTATTCAAATATTTCCCTGAAATTCGAACGAAGTGTCCTTTGAGACATTTCGTCGAACACCCTATTCAACCCACTGGAACGTGTCCGATACGGACATGAAACGGATTCAAAACCTAGGGTTAGCCTATCCTATAGTTAGGGTAGGGCTAGGGCCTTCCTAAAATGATTTTAAACAGGATTTTAATGGAGTATAGGAAGTTATACCTATAGAAGAACAAACCTTCACAAAAACTCAATGGAAAGATTCCTCAAGCCACCCAAACTCTCACAAATTGTTGTTTCCCTGCAAACAACCAATACCAGTAGCAAGAGCATTAATTTTAGGTCCTAATGAAATTGGTTTAGGGAAGAAAGGATTTAAATTGGATTTTTAATGAATTTTAGAAGATGGAACTCACCTCTTTCCTTAGAACTTTGGATAAACCTTAAAAGAGGCTAGCCCTAAAATCTAGGAGGGATTTTATAGGGGGGGCTGACCTAGTTGGCCGGCCATGATGGCTAGGTTGGGGTTTGGCTAGCTTAGGTTGAGCCTTCTAAGGTTTAAGTCATAATCATGACTTATGACTTCACAAGTCATAACTTAACCAATCTAATTCCAATCTACCCCAAACTAATTCTAATGGACTTGAATTCACTAACTTAAGTCATACTAGGGCTTCTTAACCTAACCAAGATGTCCTGACCTAGGTTAGCCTATAGGGCAGTCTCCTAGTCAACACCAGTCAATATCTAAAACTAGCACCAAACAATTATACTAAAAATCACCTAAAAATCACATTAATTATAATTAATAATAATAATCCCAAATAAATTTCAAAATTTTGAAAATGACCAAAATACCCTCAAGCTAGAAAAGTGGCAGTGACAGGATCGTACAGAGTTTCTCTTTGCCCCTGCAAGTCCAGCATCGTAGTATTTTCCTCTGCCGGACTTGGGGACAGCAGAGTCCTCTGTGGCCTGAAGTGGGGCCGCATGAGAGTCTTTCCTGCCATCTTGGGCAACAGAGAGTACTTCTTCGAGAGCTTGGGGAGGAGCGAATGATTTGGGCCTCCACTCCCTGTGGGCCTTCTTCATGCGGACTCGCCGCTGGAACGGGACAGCGCCCCCATCGGAGGGCATTTCTTCAAATGCCTGCTGGTCGAACCGGGCAACCATCATTGGTTGAGTGGAGCCAAGTTTGGCTGCATCCGATTGCATCACCAACTCCTCAGCCGTGGAGAAGTTAGTCCCCAGCAGAGTCGCCATCGTGTTTGCCATTGATTGTAAAAGTGCAGAAAAATTTTATAGGAGGACTGAACTTAGACTCACAATACAAACTCGCTCGTACAAAGAAAACCTAGGAATGAAAACCTAGGTACAGCAATCTAAGTACGATTATTTATTTTTGATTCTGGGGGGTGACGGTAGAGGCTCGAGAAAGAGACGACAGCTCTGTCTTACTCCTTGGACGATCGGACGTAGCCTTGGCTCTGATGAAGAAAATCTCTAGGAATGTGTGGGGAGACTCTTCTGTGCATGCCTTTGTCTCTCTGTGTATCCAGCCGGGGGTTTGCAAGGGAATGGCACCTTGCTATTTATAGGAGTAGGGTGTGATCATTAGGGTTTTCAATGATTGTCCCTTAAAAAGTCGGCAGTTTGGGGATTAATTATCATTTTCCTCGATCATGTTTTGTTGGCAATTAATCTGGGCCATTAATCTTGATTGCAACAAATCTGGGCAGTTAATGTTGATTACGCCAAATCCGTATGGGCAATTAATGTTGATTGCCACGAATCTTCGTGATTTGTTATGACAAGCTCGGATCTTCTGCCACGTATTCAATCTGCTTGATTGTAATAAATCCGATTTGATCCGGGTAATTATGATAATTGCACTAAATCTGGTTGTTGGAATTTGTTGATAAATCTTGATTGATTTGGTGTCGCGTGTCCAACCATCATTATGCTGCGAGCCGTAGGGACACGGGGGAAACTGATCTTCTGCCACGTGTCCTAACCACGAGCCACAGGGATAGGGTGTCTTGACAGAGCCGCATGAGGGTGGCTTCTCAGGATTTGAACCGCATGAAGGTGGCAGCCGCAAAGGTGTGGCTTCCGAAATCTGAGCCGCATGAGGGTAGTTTCCAACTGAACCGCATAAGGCTGGCCACGTGTCAAGGCTGCATGGGCGTGGCCTCTCAGCATTTGAGCCGCATGGAGATGGTCCCCATAATCCGAGCCACATGAGAGTAGCGACCGCATGGGGGTGGCTTCTCAGGATTTAAGCCGCATGGAGGTGGTCCCCATGATCCGAGCCGCATGAGAGTAGCGGCCGCATGGGGGTAGCTTCCACCTGAACCGCATGCGGCTGGCCACATGTCAAAGCCGTATGGAAGATTTTGGGATTTGGTGGATCGTGCCAGCTATAGAGATTTTCTTCGTTTTCCTAGGAGCACGTCATTATGTCAAAGTCATCATTGCAGCTTTATGTCTGAGCTGTCAGTTCACTTTTATGTCATAGCTGCCTTATTGTGTCAGAGCATTAAATGAGGCCGCTGCTTAATGGCCAGCTGTAGAGGCGAGCCGCAAAAGGCCACGTGGCTTTTACTCGAGCCGCATGGCTAGGTTGGCATCTTTTGAGCCGCATAAAACTCCTGAGCCGCATGAAGCTCTGGGAGCTTCTTTGAACCGCATGAGACTTCATCTGTTTTGAGCCGCATGGATTTTTCTATTCTTTTCCATACTTCTACAGTCCTGCTGCTAAAGTAGGACGCTTTTGGCTATCTTCCCTTTTATTGATTCTCTCCCTGGCACTCGGCTACGGTGAGAACGGGTGAGTAAGATTAGGTGCTACAGATCCTACTAGCCTCTGCATCTCGAAGGTAAGCCTATCATAGAACTTTTCTGCCTTCTACTCTTCCGTTTGGATCAAGTATGGTGCATATCGGCTCAACCGTAAGAACTCCGAGTTGTAGTCCTCCACCGTCTTGCTACCCTAAGTAAGATATATAAACTTGTCCCGGAGTTCCTCTTGTGTCGTAGCCAGAATGTACATCTCCCGGAACAGTCTAGAGAACTCCTTCCATGTAGCTTGCTCAGGGCCTAATCTCTCCTCTTTAGTCTCCCACCAATGATGTGCATTACCGGTCAGCTGCATCCTGACAGTCGTCATCCACTTCTCTTTAGGAAGTTCAGCTGCTACTAGTTGATGCTCGATGTTGGTAAGCCATGCATAAACTTCGGTAGGGTCCTCATCTACCGAGAATGGCTTAAGTACCATCTTCCGGAACTCAGCAATAGATCCGCCCTTCGGTTGATATGCTAGTGGTGTCGCATGTGCCAAAGCTGATACGATGCTATCTTGAAGTGACTCAACATATCGCTGTTGAGTCTGCTACTGTATCGTCTGCTGGGCCTCTATCATCGTATAAAACATCTGGAACATTTGCTGACCATCCATTGGTTGCCTTGAGGTAGAATTGGTGTGAAGGACATCTGCTGAGGGAATGGAGGAGGAGGTAGTGGTGGCATGTATCCTCCCTGGGGTATTGCATTCGACTGCTCGAACTATCACGACGATGGTGCATACATCTGGAAGTAATACGGCACCGTCGGTGGAGTCATGCTAGACTACCCCTGTTGGAAAAAAGTAAATGGGGTTGCCACCGGTAGCTGCGATAGAGTCTGTTCCTCCTGAGTTGCTGAATCGCCAAATATTTTAGCACAAGGAGAGACACGTCTGCTTCAAAAATTCATTTTACTGGCACGAAGGGAAAAACGTTAGAATAGATTCAAACAGAAGACAAATCAAGCAATCAAATGAGAGTTCAAAAAATGAAATCAAAAGAGAGGATAACATAATGTGGATGAGATCCTAATTTCTAATCCTATGTGCAGGCTCGTATTAGTACAATTACATGACCTATAAGATATTTTCTGACCTGTATGAGCTACCACAAAAATATGTAATACCTCGGTCTCATTTATGTTAGGACTAGGAACATTTCATGCTAGCTATATGTATACGAAAACATAATCCAATATATGGAAATCCCGAATACCTACATAAGTTGTAAATGTGAATATAACAATAATAGTCTCAGGGAAGTCTATCTCATCCACGACAAATATGATAAATGAAATCCATTAATGAAGAATAAATTGTCAAATGTGAAGATAGCCGGGTGGAGACAAATCTACTACCAAATGTAGAAGCTTAAAATATATCAAAATAATGCATCGTGCCATTCACAGATAATGATGGGACTAATTCATCAGATGGCGCCCAGTGCCTAATGGTGCCCAATGCCAATTCGTGCCACCATCAGATTGCGTGGACTGCCACATGGCAATCTTTCTCGAGAAGCTAGGTTGTCAGTCATGATGACTGACAATACGTTAGTCGAAGAAAATCTTTTCGAATCTCGAACGTGCAGTGCTCGAGAAGATTTTGTCAGACTCGTCATAATCATGGCTGCTTGTTTCTCCACGCCATTCATCAATGGCGTAAAGTGATTAAGCTCTTCACAGTCAGTATTTTCTACAGTTAGCGCCAATCGACAGTTGGCGCCAATCAAAGGATCGCGCCATTCATATACTGGCGCCAATCAATCAATCATCATCCAGAAGCAGCTAGATGACGTAGTGTACATGCCACTAATCTTGAAGAACACATACGCAACACTGCCCATGACCAAGCGCACTTCTCTAACAGAATGCCACACGTCATATGTAGTTAAGCCAATCGTTCGTGCGACTGGGTGATTGCGTGCCAACCAGTACATAATCAGCCTGCACGCCAATTATGATAACTATTTGACAGTTATTCCAAAACTCTATAAATAGAGTTCAAAATCACTTTCCAAGCATGACTAATGATCATAATCGCCTGAGAAATTACTGCAGCACGTTCAAGATCTTTTCTCGTCTGACATCGCATAGTCCAAGGGATAAAATGATCGTCTTCTGATCAGATTCCTATAGTTGTACTTTCCTTGAAATCAATTGTACTTTTCTTCTTTTCTTAGTTTGTATCAAAACAAGTTTTGTTTTTTGCAAAAAAATGGCGACTCTGCTGGGGATGACTTTTGTAGTGTCCCGCTCCGCGAAGGCACTAGATAAACAGAGAGATCGGACTGCTGGCTCTGCAACAGAAGACTATTGATCTGGGTGAGTGGACAAAGACTCATTTTATGATTCGCTTGCGCCTAATAAGAATTAGAGTTTTTGAATGAATGTTGTTGCTAATAACAAGATGGTAATCATTGAGTATGCTTGTAAGAGATTTCACATGTTGCTATGCTAAGAACATGAAAAGAGTTAACCTATATGCTAAGAAGAGGAATTGTTGTATACTAATAAGAAATGACATGATGCCTTGTTAAGAAATGAATCTTGCCTTGATCGATAAAATGTTGCAATATTAAATCAATGAGATGATGCTGTGCTAAATTAGAGATGCGCCTCGAATGAATGAACTGTTGTCATGATTAATAAGAAAAGAAAAAAGAATGTTTACATGTCCCTGAATAGAGTATGATTATAAAGAGTAGAGTTCATGCTTGTTGTTATCGTGCTTGCTTAAACAGAGATTGTTTATTGTCCCCCGGTTGTTGCTATAAAGAAAGAGATGTACAGAGAAGGCACATTGTGCTGTTAAAAGAGATGATACGGCTTGTCTGTATAGAGAAAAGAGTAGAGTTATTGGCTCGATACATGAAACAGAAGAGATAAAAATGTTACATGTTGCTCGATTGATGCATGATAATTTTATCTGATAGCTGTATTTGCATTGGTCTTGGACAACTTGTGCACAAGTATAGATCCTCACGACCGGTTCTAGGGCACCGGAGTCGTTCGGCCTGGGGGATAGAGTAATACCCTACGGTAAAGAGACCAAGGGGTATATAGAGTGTCCACTAGCGGCGAGCTGAACGCAAGAGTCACAGCGGCTAAATCATGGGTTTCCCATGGACCATCATATAGATAAGTGTCGGTTGATGAAGAGCTGAACCATGCACACAGTTGCTAGTATGTGCGTTATCAGTACAAGCTGACCCGGAGCGTCACAACTACTGGTCTACGTATGCAGAGCTGGGCCTTGCGTCACAGCTGCCAATCGAGTTGCATGAGTCGGCAGAAGATTGTTTGGTTGAAAGCTAACAATGTAGAGACGAATAGTGAACAATGTTGGTTTTATCACATTTATGCTAATCCTTGTCTTGTGCAGGGATGGACGGCCGGCTATGGTAAGAATCACTTAAAAAAATGATACATATGTACTGCTTAAGTTTTTACATGAATTGCTTGTAGAGATTATTCTATTGCAAAGATATGCTATGTCCCATTAAAAGAAGAGATACAATATCATGCTTATAATTGTCCCTAAGAGTTGCTTGAACAGAGAAATAATTATGCTCATGAAACACGCTGCGCACTCTTCAGGAATGAGTTGTCATAGTGCTTGGAAATGAATAGTCCCTTGTATGCTTGACATGAAATGTAAAGAAATGAACTGTGGCTTTTTAAATATGTTTTCAAAAGAGATGTAAATTGACTCTGTATGCATGGAATGAACATAGGTAAAAGTAGCAAGATCACATCACAATAAAATATTTTCCCACTAAATGAACAGTGATCGTTTCAGAAGAATGTAGCTCCTTTGTTCACAATCACCAGTATGCTGATATACTGACCCACCATCAGTCTGCATACAGGTGCAATATGCATCGAGAATGATAGTCTGAAGCGATAGCCCAAGCCTCATCCTCAGGAGCCAGAAATCAGAAGAGATGCCAAGAGATGACATCCGTTGCAAGAGTTGGTTTTGTATATAAAGGGATGTAATGTATGGGAACGAGATCATTGTAATCGGTAAAGTTTTGAGAGAATGTAACACTGTATCAGAGAGAATCGAGAGCTTGTAATCTGTTCAATGAAATCAATAAAGGGAATTATTTTTTGTTACCATTGTATATTCTGAAATATGTCCGCTGCTGCTTCAATTATCTGCGATATGTTCCGTTGCGTATTGTCAATCTTGTCTATCTTGTCTTGCTTCAGGTCTTGGCCTTGTGCAAGCACAACTTAGGCTTGTACGACATCACGCCTTAGTAAGGACGATCGGTCTCAAAGAGTCTGAAGCGAGGACGAAAGGACTCTGCGGGATCAAGGCATGACAACTTTCTCCTCTAACAAGAAAGTGACAACTTAATACGATACTACGTTGGCCGGCACGACGCAGGAGACCTTGGTCGTTGAATTCGACCAAACTGCTTATGAACATCTAATTGGTGCCGGGGATGCCAAGCACGATTCTGCCAAGCTTGCCACCACTGCTGTCCAAAACAAGGCGCACACCATTTGGACTCCAAAGTCCAATGTCGTGCCAATTGTTGCTACTGCTACTCATGACAAAGAAAAGTGCCCTATGGTTATTCTCCATTCTTCCCTAGTCCTGGCTTGGCAAAAAACCCACTTGATTGTCCCCTCCCAATTAGTGCCAAAACTGTATATCTAAACAAGAATTCTACTTCCCAGAAAGTAGGTTCTATTCAGAGTTTACTTCCTTCTGCCCATAGGCGTCATGCCAAATGCGTTGTGCCAATGCGCACAGAGCATCAAGGCATCTTGTCTACTCCACAACAATCTAGTTGGCGCTAGGCTGCTCCGCACCAATCAAGCCAGCACCATAACTTTCCTACTCTGCGCATATCAAGGACAGAACAAGGAAAATAGGAAGTATCACAGACCAACAACCTAGTGGGGCCAGATGCTGACATATGTGCCTATCTCAATAGGCGACGAACAGAAATGAATTAGATGGCGTGCCAGAAGACTCCAGTATAATCGGTGCCAACTACTGATTCACGCACAATAAAGGCTTCTAAGTGCCAGAATCCACTCATATATGCTAATAAACTTAGTACTGCCCTATACACGTAGGGAACACAAAAGCTTAGGAATAAGCATCATATTTCTAATGTAATAAGGCAGAGTTTGCCTCCTTCTTCTTCTTATCCTTACAATGTAATGAGGCAGAGTCTGTCTCCTTCTCCTTCTTCCTATCAAGTATCTGATCTTCGTGAACTGATTATACAAAAGTGGAAGACGGTGAGTGCATCTCATACAGCGATGACTATATTACTATAACCAGTATCATGAAATCATAATCAAGTGCTGCTGTAAGGCAGCCAAACGGTCTATGTTTGACCGCTTGAATTACGGTAGCTTTTCTATCATGATAGTTGACGATGATATGTTCACATATGACAAATGTCAATATCATTCACATGAAGTTGACATCAAGTGTTGCTATAAGCTGGCAAAATAGGTGTTGTTTAACTTTAAACTACTCTCGATTTCCCAATTACTGACAATCTCCCAATGTGATCTTGGTAGATGAAGATGATCTGTTGTTTGCTTCTGTTAACATGGCATCTCGTAGTACTGGGGTGGAAGACGCCCAAGGCGTAATTCACCATGACCTTCAGGTCGACAAATTCACAATCAGATTCCAGACTCTACTGAAGGAGTCTACTAAAATACAAGATCAAGATGCCGAGACTTCCTCGGTCAAAGGAGTCTTCCTAAATCCAATCAAGACTTCCTCGGTGAAAGGAATCTTCCTAATTCCAACCGAGACTTCCTCGGTCAAAGGAATCTTCTCGATTCTATCCCTGGGGGTAGCAGTCTGCTAGACTTCGATGCTGATAGCGAAGACTCTAATCAGACCATCTTATCTACTAGCTCATCTTCTGTATCGAGAGAAGTGTCTGCTTACGTAACGAACGAAGAGCAAGAAGCTTCCAATTTTGCTAGCCAAGAGTAAAGAATCGTTGCACTGGAGGCTAATCTAAAAGCCATGGCTGACATAGTTACAAGCATGCACACGGTGATCATGACGCAACATGTTGTTCCGCCAGTTGTGAATCTAATTCCAACCCACTAACACGCAGTAGGTTCTGTGCCTATCAATACTAGTCCTAGAGCACAGCCACTTCCTAACACTACTATTCCGAACGTCATATACCTTCAAGCATAGGCTACTCCAAGTTATTCAGGTGCTGGGGGTGGTACTTATAACTCAGTTCCCCCTCCCAATCCTTCGAATCAATCTGTTGCTCCTCAAGAATCAGAAGATCCCCTCGAGGCAGTCAAGCTTCTACGAAATCAGTTTGAAGCTTTCAAGCAGAAGGAGGGACTAAAGAAATTAGGGATCAAGCAACCTTATCCTGCAGGGTGGAAGGAAGCTCCATTCCCACCCAAATATAAGCCGTCGACCATAATGCTATTCGATGGCAGCACATCACCGAGTCAGTATATCAATCACTTTGAGATGATGACTGACCATCTCCAATAAAATGATGCTCTACTTACTAGAGTCTTCGTCGGATGTCTAGCGGGTGTTGCCAATGATTAGTACCGAAGTTTACTAGATAGTTGCATAACATCATTCGCAGCATTGAAACAAATGTTCCTAGAACGATTTTATGAAGGGACTCAGACATGACCATGTCCGCCCTTACCAAAATCAAATAGAAGCCCAATAAAACAACTTAATGTTTCATTGAGCGCTTTCGACGGACCCACTCAAAACGCCTCTAGTTACTCCGGACGCATTAACGATAGATACATGCAAATCAAACTTGTTACCTATCATCAGCATGTGTAAAGGACTGACAAAATTTCAAGATTAGGGTTCCTTCATAGTATATGCCAAAGCACCTGAAGATAGTGCTGAGAAGTTCAAGCAACTAGGCATTATGATGCCTAATCTGGATAAAGATAAGCATCTTTCTACCAGCAGTGGTAGCCACCAAAACAATCACAAAGACAAAGAAGCCTTAGCCAACAATATAGGTTAGTCAACACCTACAACAATAGCACCTCCACAGAGGGCAGCATCGCGACCTAAGAAAGAGTATTCCTTCGACGACGACGACATCATGAGCATCTTCGATTGCTTGATCAAAAGTAATAAACTTTAACTACCAGAAATCAAACGGCCAAATGAAGTAGGTAAAACTAACAATCCTAAATATTGCGTGTATTATAGGTTTCTAGGACATCCAACCAGGGTATGCTAAAGATCCAGGAGTTAATCAATGCCAAAGCAATCACCCTCCGAAAGGATGAGAAGACGGTGACAGCTAATGTCGTCTCTTTACAATTCAGATACTTCGCTCCTCAGTTAGTTACCAATGGTGTTGTCCCAATTTCGGAGGCAACTATGGAGACTGTCAACCTCCTATCGACACGAAATGACAATTTAGTGCCACTATCAACGGCTAACGGCGAGATCATGTGGGTCCACCAATATCATGTTGGCGAATTCGAACAGAAGACAATTGTCCCTTCGGTCAAATCAAAGAAGTCAGCTAAGTACAAATCATGCAACATGATTTCAAGTGAGCACTCCTCGTTTGATGGCCAGGTTCCTTCTTTGAAGACTACTTTTATTCTGGCAGGATTCGCATCTTCTTCAAAGACTGCTCCGTCAATATCAGATGTCAACTATCGGCCCGAATTCCATCGATACAGTTAGCAATCTCACGAGTTGATGATAAAGATGGGATATAACTTTTAGAAAGCACCAAGCTTGAACAATGGAAAGGGGTCTCAGATACCCTTATCTTTATAACTTCAAGACAACAAATCTCGTATTGGAGTTGGATTCGGGATAACAATTCCCCATCAGAGAAAGAAATCCTCCAAGAGCAAAACATGAGTGAGGACTTGTAACATGGTTTCTCTCTCACCCGCTCCCGAAGAAGAAGTCTTAACCGGTACTAGATCCGATAGACTCTACCTTAGAGGCTACCCAGATGGTCAAGCGAATGAAGCGGTCACTCCTCCTCTCGTTTCTGATGCTCCTCCAATATCATCTCCACTAGCTGACTCGGGTCTTTCTAAGACGACAACTGCTATTAAAGGCAAGCAGCAGGTTGGCTTCGACAAAAACCTGAAGAAGACCCCAATGCAAGGTCTTCAAAAGCCATATAATTTTGACAAATTGGCTCAATTAGCCATCTAGCAAGATTATCAATCTTCGAGCTCTTTCGTCTCTCGAAGGAAAATCGAGAAACACTAAACGAAGTTATGATGCAAGCTGATGTTTGTCTTGCACATCTCAAGAAGGCTGATGAAGGACCTATGGCATGCCCTCAATGTCATAGCATGATGGAAATCATGCCAAATATCACCTTCACCTAGGATGATATGTTGTTGGAGGACAATCGGCACGATCGACCTCTTTATTTCACTGGGTACGTCGACACGATAAGGGTGGATCGTATCCTTGTCGATCTCGGGTCTGTACTCAGCATAATCTCAAAGACTTTGCTAGATTCTCTAAAGATTCCAGTCCATACTCTCTCAGCAACGGTTACAACTATTCTCGAATTCAACTCTGGGAAGAGTAAACTGCTAGGAAAGATCCACTTGAGAGTCCAAATCGACGACCTTCGTACGAAAGTCACCTGCTATGTGATTGACAACTACGTTTCCTATAATTTATTACTAAGAAGGCTATGGTTGCATGAACATAACATTGTGCCATCTATGCTCCATCAATGCTTCAAATACGTGGATGATAACTGAAAGATCAAGAAGGAAATAGCTGACCTCAATCCTTTTTGAGGTGTCGAAGCGTATTATACGGACTCCGGAATATACAAAGAAGAGTACATAAAGGTCGTGCTGGCCATGGACACTGAGGAAGACCAAAAAGATGACTCGAACGACGTCTTAGCAATTCCAGTCAAAGGACGCACATCTCGTCCTTCATCTTCGTAAATGCTGACTATCACTTTTGCTCATCATACTTAAAAAGTGGAGCAAAGGGAGCTCACCTCTTCTGAGCCTCTTGTTATCGACCTTCGTCATAACAAACCTACTCCTTCTTCTTCTTCTCCTTTTTATTGACCTGATGGTGTCTCCAGCCAAGGTCATAAATACTATTGTAACTGTTACGAGTGAAAATATTATTAAAATAGTGTCTCCTTCGTAGTATACTGATGTCAACTATTATGCACAACATTACTTAGAAATTCTGGACAAGTTCGAACCTCTCACCGTAGGAGCAATTCAACCTTTTCAAGATGAGATAGAGTACGAACAAAAACAGAATTCATTATTCGTAGTTCCTCTGTGGAATGATGATGAGCATCAAATCCTCTTCAGCATAGAACGTATCCAAAGAACTATACTCGACAGTGATTCTGAAGACGATGATCGTTGAAGAATACAACGACGTCGTTATAGTCAGCAATCTAAAAACATCATTCAAAAAATGGGTTACAATTTTAGGCCTGGATTGAATGGAGGCAAAGGTAGTCATACTCCTATTCGAATACCTGCTCCGGAAGAAAAGTCATCAAAATACTACAACAATAACAGACATGGGTTAGGCTACATTACGCCAAACATAATCCCGGATAGATCTGAATCAGACGAAGAGGTTCGATCTCACTCTTCCGATTCTGCTTCATAGGACTCAAACACCAGCATATGGTAAGTTTATCAACTGACTCTATTTGTCAATGTGGTGACAACTGAATTCCCAGAAGACGATGATAATAATGACTTTACTGAAGCTTATGAGGAAGAAACTTGAGCACAACGGATGGATACTCAATGGGAGCTTCATTTCAAACAGTATGAACTACCCACTGAGGACGAACTAATTCAAATCGACGTCGGAGATGAAGCTTCCCTAAGGCCAATATTTATCAGCAAAAGTCTTTCGGAGACGGACAAACAAGACTTGATCTAGCTCATTAGAGAATACATCAATGTGTTCGCCTAGAGCTATGAAGATATACCGGGATTAGATCCTCATATCGCTACTCATAAACTCAATATTTTATCGAATGCTAGATCGGTCAAACAACAACAGCGATGGTTTCGACCTGATATGATGGATGCCATAGAAGCTCAAGTCAAGAAGCTTATCGCCTGCGACTTCGCTAGGAAAGAAGAACATTCCGACTGGGTGGCTAATGTCGTCCCAGTTATGAAGAAGACTGGAAAGGTCCGAGTCTACACCTACTTTAGAGACCTCAATGCAGTTTGTCCTAAGGACAAGTTTTCTCTTCCAATCACTGATGTCATGATCGATAACACCTGCGGGTTTGAACGAATGTCTTTTATGGATGAATTCTCTAGTTATAATCAGATCAGGATAAATCCCGAAGATGAAAAGCGTACATCTTTCCGCACTCCTCTAGGAGTCTACTGCTACATAGTCATGCCATTTGGTCTCAAGAACGCTGGTGCCACCTATCAGCAGGCTATAAGTACTATTTTTATGAACATTTATGAAAAATAGTCGAATGCTATGTCGACGATATTGCTGTCAAGAGTCGTCTAAAGGAAGACCACATTCAAGACTTAAGAACTATTTTCGATTTAATGTGCCTGCATCAACTCAAAATGAATCCCACCAAGTCATTTCTAGAAGTCTCTAGTGGCAAATTTATCAGATTCGTTATTATCTCTAAGGGTATACACGTTGATCCCGAAAAAGTCAAAGCCATTCAAGAGATGCGTCCTCCACGCAACCTAAAAGATCTATGAGGATTCCAGGGACGACTTGCGTATATCAGAAGATTCATCTCAAATCTCTCTGGACGTTGTAGACCATTTATTCAACTGATGAAGAAATTTGTGTCTTTCGTTTGGACTGATGAATGTCATCAAGCATTTTAGGACATTAAGCGGTACTTGACGAACCCTCAGTCCTAGAACCTCCAATCACAGAAATTCCCCTTCTGATGTATGTTCGAGCAATGGATCACTCTCTTAGTGCTCTCTTAGCCCAGAAGAACAATGAAGGCCATGAGCAGGCAATCTATTATCTCAGCCACACAATGATCGGTGCTGAACATCGATACAGTCCGGT
Organism: Iris pallida; assembly: GCA_029216955.1. Taxonomy (NCBI): domain Eukaryota; kingdom Viridiplantae; phylum Streptophyta; class Magnoliopsida; order Asparagales; family Iridaceae; genus Iris; species Iris pallida. Next base: position 11,680,907 of record JANAVB010023800.1, read on the forward strand.
AGAAAAAGAATGTTTAGCCTTGATGTTCATTGTCCAGAAGATACGATATTATATCATGGGCCAGGCCATTCATGTCATCTCCAGAGTCAATCTTCTATGGGTTCTGATGAAGAAGCCTAGTACACTCAACTCCTGACTTGCTACATGGTCAATACTGCTAGCACAGTATGATATGGTCTATGTCCCGTAGAAGTTTGTTTAGGGTCAAGCCCTAGCTGACTTCTTGGCTGCTCATTTAATCCCTGAAACTTTGAAACTCTATGACAAAATTCCTGATGAAACTCTAGAGTCCAACATAATATCAGAAGGAATACTCGCTTGGCATCTATTCTTTGATGGTGTATCTAGAATTGGACCCAACGGTATCATCATTGCTGGAGTAGAAATTGTTCTTGTATCCCCAGAAGGACTAGCCATTCAAAGAGCCTATTCTCTGGACGAGCCACGTTCTAACAATGTTGTTGAGTACAATGCTTTGCTCATTGGTCTCCAGTTAGCTAAACAGCTGTATATCGACTATCTTTAGGTATACGATGACTCTAAACTGATTGTTAACTAGGTTAGAGGTACTTACGAGGTTCGACATCAAGATATCATCCCCTATCAAGAAGCAGCAGTTAAACTGGCTACGTCATTCAAAGGTTTCTTTATTGAGCATGTACGTCGAACATGCAATACAGAAGCCGATGCACTTGCTAATCTAGCAGTCGTGCTAGCTGTCCCTATAAAAAGGCAACCATTAATCGTCATCGCTAATCGAGAATTATTCTATGTCGAGAATAATCTGAATATTGAATTCAGTAATGCAGTTGAGATTTGCACTATTAGCTAGGACTGGAGGACTCCTTTTATCGACTTTGTAGTACATGACATCCTACCAGAAGACCCTAAGAAAGTTACAACAATCCGTCATCGGACACCCCGATTCTACTACAATCATTTGCCCAAGACACTTTATCGTCGATCTTTTGACGGTATGCTCCTACACTATCTTGCGGGAGATAAAGCAAAACAGATACTATGTGAAGCTCACGACGGTGTCTGTGGTGCACATCAGCCTGATCCTAAACTACAGGACCGTATCAGACATATGGGGTACTATTAGCCCTTTTGTAAACTAGCACATACCTTCATGCAACTATAACTATATATATATATATATATATATATATATATATATATATATATATATATATACCCGTATCAAGACAAAATTGAGACATATCCGTTGAAATACCTCGTATCGGCCCTTTTGTAAACTAGCCCATACCTTCATGCATGTTCATCATCTCGAGATGAAACTTGCGCCAACAGGACCATATCATTTTCTGGTCCTGCATGCCAAGTTTGGTTTGATTATGAGAAGATCGACCGGAACGATATTTTGGCGGGCCCGCGACCCGACTCAACAGACAAATTTGTGCACGGCCCACTAAAATCTGACTTTAGCCATACGGTTGGATTCGTATCGTCAAACCGGACATGTAGACATATACTTTGTTGACTTTAGAGACCATAGGCTTTGGCACATTTTTTGATGTAAAGCATGTCCAACGACGGACATCGTTTTGACCCGAAATTACGGTTTTGCTTCTATATTCAAAATTGGACTTTTGGATAGGCATTTTCAGACATTTTTTAATACCAAACTCGTTGGTGATATTTGTTTCAGCATCCGGAGACTGTTGTGCGAGGTTGACAGTTGTGGCTCACTGAGTGGTTGGGTATTATCAGTTTCACCAGCAAAGGACCCTGGCGAGTACATTTTTGACAGTTTTCATATTTGATAACTTCTATGATTCGTGTATCTAGTATTGTCTTACTTTGATCTTCTATTAATTCTCGACAAGATAGTCACACGAGTGGTAGTTATGGATTCTTTACATGTTATTTTTTGTGACTTGCATGTTTACCCTATTTGTGACTTGTTGAATCCATGAGTACTAGTCGGACGGAGAAATACATTAGTAGACATGTAAATATACCCAGAAGTATTCCATTTGTCTGATCGTGTCTAATAGCAGTCGTACACTTCACGTGCGGTGTGCCGAATTTATCTTTAGTCGTTTACATATCAAAATTGTATTTCAACTCACTAGTTAGATATAGTCTTGCTATATTACAGTTCTTGTTTCAGTCGTTTACTACAGTTACTTCCTTATCTTGAATGCCATGCACTCCTACTTTTACTCATATATTTTATACCATAATTTTCTGTTTATACACCCATCATGTATTTCAGTATTATTTACTGTTTTATAGATTTTGTCAAATTATTAGAACTGCTGTTGGAATGTACTCGTCCCAATCCTGACTGGAAACCAACATTTTTTAGGTTAGTCGCGACAACTCTTAGCATGCGGGAGGCATGGGTATGCTGAGGTCAACCTAGAAGATTAGTTAGATAGATCAGTGAATTTTATTTTCTTCTGTGAGACATTGTACTTGGAGTAAATGTAAACTTTGAAATATGATAAAATAATTTAGATGTTGTGAATAAGAAATAATAATTGTCTTTTGTTTTATCGTGGCATGGACATCGTTCTACCGCTAACATTGCAGCATAGGCTGGCTTGGACACGCACTCGTATCCCGAAAAGCGGGTACAGGTCGTGACACAGTTGGTTTAAGAATAATCAGCATATATACGAATTTACGTCCACATTACCTTTGAATTCTACTATCTGCATCAACAAATCATCACGGATAAATATTGTTCTTTATTTCTTTCTCCATAAATAAAGGAGTAGAGGACTACACTTGCAAAGAAGAGAAAGCAAACTACATCTTAGAACATAAAAAATGCAACATCAAAGCAGGAACATTGAAGGCAAAAAAGGAAAGATGCTTTTATTCATTTCCCCGATGATGGCCATGCTGGGATAGGTATCACTCTCTCAACCATTGCGCATATGAAGGCCCCAGTTGATTAAGGTCATCCACAGGAGCTGGGTAATTGGAGCTCCCAGTGCCACTGCCTTCTGATGCCAGCTCTTCCTTTACTGGAACTTCAACTTTAGGAATTATTTCCTCCTTAATAGTCACCAACTCCTCTTTGACAAAAGGAGATAACACTTCCTCTTTGACGGTGACCTCGGTTTCCGGGATCACCATTGACGCTGCAGAAAGGCAAAATAAAGAGTTAAAAGCATGAAAAAGTATCCTTACAAGCTAAAGCATGTCAGTTCTAATTCGTGCGGTAGGCATGTCAGTTCTAATTCGTACGGCATGGCATGACATTCTAAATTCGCGCCAATCAACACTCTGAGGGAGGCGATTAACACCGGCCATAGTTCGTACGAATTATTGGATCACACCAACTATTAAATGGTGCCGATCACGCTGTTCATCTTCTTCCCCGACCCAACTTCAAGAGCAGGGTTGGTTTCTTTGCCTCTCGCCGACGGCGACACGTGTTGTGGAACCCTCAACGATGGCTCCGGCTACTTTCTTGACTTTCTCAACCGCAGATCTCTTGGGAGCCATTTGATCGGAGGGAAACTTTGAAAGATCAAGAGGAAGAAGAAGACAGAGAGTTCGAGAGAGAAAATTTTCTAAGAAACTCTCTCCTCTCAATGGACTATTTATAGCCTAAGTTGGTGCGTAACGGTCGCGCGAATGTCGCTCAAAACATAAAGATTGTTGAGATTCTAATGCGCGCGAATCGTGTCTGAACGCTTCTTATTCAAAGTATTTCAAATTTCAAAATATTTAAAATTTGAAAACTTTGAAGGGGATCTTGTAGAAGCTTAAAATATATCAAGACAGTGCATCGTGCCATTCACAGATAGTGCTGGAACTAATTATAAAATCCCTAAATTTCTACTATATTTTAGTACTGATTTTTTTTGTATTTATACGTCGCATAGTAGTATTGTACGTCGTGCGGGAATTTGTGTTTTTTCGTATTTACTCGTCGAGTGCGAATTTGTGCGAGGTACATATTTTTAGAAAAATAGTTTTTGATTTTATTATCGGTAATGGTTTCAAAATTATATATATAATAATTATTTTTATTAAAAGTTGTGAAAAGTATCTATCGAGGTTGCCAAAACTTATTATTTTAGTTATTTATAAAAGGCTATCTTATTTTAATAAGTGGTAATTTAGAAAAACTAGATTATGTGAATATTCTACTCGTGTAAAGCGCATGAAAATTATTTCATGTATATTTTCAAAATTTATTTTTATTATTTATAATAATTTATTTAGCAAGAAGGTATTTTAAATATGTAAATATTTATGTTTATTTTCGAAATTATTTTTACCTAAATTATTTAAAGGGTATTTTGAAGATATTTCCTACTAATATTTAAAATATATATTGGAATTTTCAAAATTAATTATTATATAAATTTTATAAAAAGATATTTTGGATATATTTGTGATAAATTAAATTGTGATTTAATTTATTGATTTAAATTAAATAGTTTAATTTAAATGTGTAATTTATCTATATTTAAATAGGATTTGGATTTGGATATGAATGTATTGGTTTAAATTTAATAATAGAATTATATATTTGCGTTTAAATAAATCCTAGTCTCTATCTACATTGGATTATATTTGATTGAGTTACTTTTAAATCAATTTGAATTAAGTAGTGAAAAATCTAAAGGGAATTAAAACTCTTCTTAACCCTTATCTAGATAAGACTTTTGTAAATTCCTTGATTTTTCAAAATAAATATTTGTAGAATTTCTAGATTTTTAAATAACTATTATTGACTTATTATATAATTTGTATTATTTTACATATATTTAGTATAGTGCTCATTGGTGAATTTAGTATAAAAATATATATAAAGCTATTTTTCTAGTACATTAAGGATCTAAACTATATTATACATTTTCTTTTCCTCAAAATTTTAGGATTTATTTCATAACTTTTATTACTTTCTACATGTTACTTATATTGTACACTATTTACATAATATAGAATAAATGTCAAATTAGTATTAGATATTTCAGCTTATATAAATGAGATTAGATGACGGTTGTTTAAATAAATATTAACTATAGTTATTATCTATAGTAATTTTAAATAATGTTATAGATAATTTAGACAAATATAAACTATATTTTAAATTAATACTAGTCCTACTTCTACTTGGAAAACATCTCTATCTATATCATATCCTAACAAATCAAACACCAATTTATTTAAATCAAATCCTATCTAATTTAGGAGATAAATCTGAAATAAATACCTATATAAACCCAATATATCCCCCTTCTATCATCCATAATGCGAAATTATTTTTAGTCCAATAGAAACTCTAAAATTCGTCATTAGAATTCAGCCCCGCTTTTTAGTAGCAAGAGCAACTTGGAACGACGATATCTCCTAGCTCCGAACTCCGTTTCACCTCCAATTTTTTTTAAAAGAAGCGTATCGAGGTAAGGTTTCCAAAAACATATTTTAATAGACAAAATTAGTCCTGTAGATTTCTGTAAAACTATTTGAGTATTAGATGTCCGAAAAATAAACGTGTTTCAGTATTTTTGCGATTTCGGGAGTTTTCGAAAATGAAAATGCGATCCGTTTAGTTTTTCAGAAAGCTAAGACGAAAACCTATGCCATATTCTAATTTCAAAATTTATTAAATAAATCTAGTAGGTACAGTATTAATTATAATTAGATAATAAACTATTTTCATCATCCAGAGATATTTGTTTGGACCTTAGTTCCTCGGCAGCCGTTGTTACACCTACTTTTCTGTCTGATCTTCGCTACCATAGTCCTCAGGACTCAAGCAAGTATACCTTGCTAATTTACTGTCATATTATTTATTTTTCATATTATTTACTTTGTTTCATATTGTTAGTTTCCTTTGTTATAAATTGCGCGTTCAAGCCATACTTGGGTGCAAGCGACTCTATTAGTCATTTTATTTTACTATATGCATGTTAACTTAGTGTTAGCGGACTACCTTCTTGTTGGGGGATATTCTTATATCTTCTTTGGCCATGACACCTACACTACACGGTTTGAGACATTTTGTTAGGGGCATGACTTATGGACTGGCCATCTTTATTGTCGTGTGACGAATAGATCGTAACTGCTACGATTAAGGTATGGAGACTCGAGCAGTTACAAAACTGGGCAGGTCATGGACATGACTTTGTCAGTATAGGAAATATTGGGGGAGGACAGTCGCTAGTGCGTATGGAAATCCAAACAGATAAACCACAGTCTCCGGATGGAACTGTGGCGATTTATTTACAGATGCCCTCTGACGTGTTGGACGTTATGGACGAATACGGATCACTGGATACTAGTTACGTACACATAGCCTAAAATCCCACCCATGCGCATGAAAGTTGTCCTCTAAATTGCACATTAGGCGGTAAGAATCTCCTTTGCATATTTGTTTCTAGGATAGTCTTTTATATATTATTTTATTATTCTGACAGTTCATATTAGCTTGTTCTTTCTGTATCTTGCTACGTCCGTCTGAGGACCTAGTTATTCCCTAGGTGTGTGTTCATGTCTTCCGCAGGTATCTTAGCCGGGATCGTGGTCTTTTCCATTCTTTCGAAGACGATTGCGCTTGGTTCGTCTTGCCATTTTTGATTCATGTACATTTCATTCATTGAGATAGTTGGTAGTGGACTTTGTCTCCGTCCAACGATTGTACCATAAATATTTAAGTTGATCTTTATATTATTATTCTTTTCATTGTGGATGAGATTTAGTTTGTCTTGGATTACTATATTTTACAGCTTATGTATACATACAAGGCCCTGTACTTCGTATGTATACAGCTGGCATGTTTACGTACTTGGTCCCACGTATTTTGGGACTGGGGCGTTACATATTTTTGTGGTGGCCCATGCAGGTCAAGATAAATTGTTTGGTTACTTTACCGTATCAAGCAAGCCTGCGGATAGGATTAGAGTCTAGGATCTCATCCACATACTTGACCTTCTCGATTCTATTTTGAATCCCTTGATTTGCATCTTGCTTGATTCCCTCTACCGTTAATTCTTATCCTTCTTTCGTGCTTGATGTTGGTTAGAAAGGTAATCCATAGTAGGTAGACTTGTCCCATTGTTCTATCATACCACTAGTTTAACTCTTGTAAGTTGGGTAGACACCTCATGACCTAAAATTTATTTTCCTTGTGACCCATATTAACATGATTACTTAGACTATAGCCTTTATAGGACCCTAACTTATCTAGCCCACCAAGCCTTAAATAAAAGACAGTAGGATGAATGTATAGGAACAATCACATGGCAAGACTTAGATTCTTAAGGAGCTGAACTAATTCTACCTTCTTTCACTCTTACGCTCTCGTGCCTATGTTTTTACCATTGTGACTAATGCTGATAAATAGCCTAATTTTTGCAAGCTTACTTTTTATTCAAGCTTGTTCAAGGACATATATTTTATTGGGGGCCCCCACTAACATATTGTCTAGTCAGAACCGGTACATGATGGTCTGATCAACCTAGTGCACTTTGATTCGCCTTTCACACTATTATCCTATGTGGTTGAGATATAGTTAAACTTACCCTTTAGGATCTCATCCACTATTGCCTTGACAATTCTTTTTGAATTATTCGGCCGCCTTTGAACCACGTATTCGTATTCGATAATATCGTCTTTGAACTCTATATTGCTTTCGCTTTCGCTTTCACCTATTTTAGAACGACGAAAGCGCTGTACTTGAATTTTCTCTAGCTATCCTATCTCTTGTGACCATTAACACTCGATGTGACTATATCTTTGTCTTAACTACTCGTCCTTTCCTCGACCTTCTATCACGACTTCCTAATCCCTTCAATTAGGAGTGAATCTAGTCGTTCTCCTAATCGTGCCATCAACCTACTCCCAAGAAACCATATCTTAAGTCTCTAAATTATTTATATGGATCCACTTAAAACTTTTAATCTTTTCCTTTTACGTTTATTAGCCATGTCCGTGATTTATTATCTAAATTATGATTTTCTAATGCTTGTTTATGTTGTTTCTTGCCTCGCCCAAGGACCCGTCGAATTGTCATTACCAATATATCCCTTGTGCCTTCTTACCCCTACTTATTCTTAATTTCGAGGACGAAATTCTTGTAAGTTGGGTAGGATGTAAAATCCCTAAATTTTTACTATATTTTAGTACTGATTTTTTCTTGTATTTATACGTCGCATAGTCGTATTGTACGTCGCGCGGGAATTTGTGTTTTTTCGTATTTATTCGTCGAGTGCGAATATGTGCGAGGTACATATTTTTAGAAAAATAGTTTTTGATTTTATTATCGGTAATGGTTTCAAAATTATATATATAATAATTATTTTTATTAAAAGTTGTGAAAAGTATCTATCGAGGTTGCCAAAACTTATTATTTTAGTTATTTATAAAATGCTATCTTATTTTAATAAGTGGTAATTTAGAAAAACTAGATTATGTGAATATTCTACTCGTGTAAAGCGCATGAAAATTATTTCATGTATATTTTCAAATTTTATTTTTATTATTAATAATAATTTATTTAGCAAGAAGGTATTTTAAATATGTAAATATTTATGTTTATTTTTGAAATTATTTTTACCTAAATTATTTAAAGGGTATTTTGAAGATATTTCCTACTAATATTTAAAATATATATTGGAATTTTCAAAATTAATTATTATATAAATTTTATAAAAAGATATTTTGGATATATTTGTGATAAATTAAATTGTGATTTGATTTCTTGATTTAAATTAAATAGTTTAATTTAAATGTGTAATTTATCTATATTTAAATAGGATTTGGATTTGGATATGAATGTATTGGTTTAAATTTAATAATAGAATTATCTATTTGGGTTTAAATAAATCCTAGTCTCTATCTACATTGGATTATATTTGATTGAGTTACTTTTAAATCAATTTGAATTAAGTAGTGAAAAATCTAAAGGGAATTAAAACTCTTCTTAACCCTTATCTAGATAAGACTTTTGTAAACCCCTTGATTTTTTAAAATAAATATTTGTAGAATTTCTAGATTTTTAAATAACTATTATTGACTTATTATATAATTTGTATTATTTTACATATATTTAGTATAGTGCTCATTGGTGAATTTAGTATAAAAATATATATAAAGCTATTTTTCTAGTACATTAAGGATCTAAACTATATTATACATTTTCTTTTCCTCAAAATTTTAGGATTTATTTCATAACTTTTATTACTTTCTACATGTTACTTATATTGTACACTATTTACATAATATAGAATAAATGTCAAATTAGTATTAGATATTTCAGCTTATATAAATGAGATTAGATGAAGGTTGTTTAAATAAATATTAACTATAGTTATTATCTATAGTAATTTTAAATAATGTTATAGATAATTTAGATAAATATAAACTATATTTTAAATTAATACTAGTCCTACTTCTACTTGGAAAACATCTCTATCTATATCATATCCTAACAAATCAAACACCAATTTATTTAAATCAAATCCTATCTAATTTAGGAGATAAATCTGAAATAAATACCTATATAAACCCAATACATCCCCCTTCTATCATCCATAATTCGAAATTATTTTTAGTCCAATAGAAACTCTAAAATTCGTCATTAGAATTCCTCCGAACTCCGTTTTGCCTCCAATTTTTTTTAAAAGAAGCGTATCGAGGTAAGGTTTCCGAAAACATATTTTAATAGAAAAAATTCGTTCTGTAGATTTCTGTAAAACTATTTGAGTATTAGATGTCCGAAAAATAAACGTGTTTCAGTATTTTTGCGATTTCGGGAGTTTTCGGAAATGAAAATACGATCCGCTAAGTTTTTCGGAAAGCTAATACGAAAACCTATGCCATATTCTAGTTTCAAAATTTATTAAATAAATCTAGTAGGTACATTATTAATTATAATTAGATAATAAACTATTTTAAGCATCCGGAGATGTTTGTTTGGACCTTAGTTCCTCGGCAGCCGTTGTTCCACCTACTTTTCTGTCTGATCTTTGCTACCATAGTCCTCAGGACTCAGGCAAGTATACCTTGCTAATTTATTGTCATATTATTTATTTTTCATATTATTTACTTTGTTTCATATTGTTAGTTTTTTTGTTATAAATTGCGCGTCCAAGCCATACTTGGGTACAAGCGACTCTATTAGTCATTTTATTTTACTATATGCATGTTAACTTAGTGTTAGCGGACTACCTTCTTGTTGGAGGATATTCTTATATCTCCTTTGGCCATGACACCTACACTACACGGTTTGAGACATTTTGTTAGGGGCATGACTTATGGACTGGCCATCTTTATTGTCATGTGACGGATAGATCGTAACTGCTATGATTAAGGTATGGAGATTCGAGCAGTTACAAAACTGGGCGGGTCATGGACATGACTTGGTCAGTATGGGAAATATTGGGGGAGGACAGTCGCTAGTGTGTATGGAAATCCAAACAGGTAAACCACAGTCTCCGGATGGAACTGTGGCAATTTATTTGCAGATGTCCTCTGACGTTTTGGACGTTACGGACGAATACGGATCACTGGATGCCAGTTACGTACACATAGCCTAAAATCCCACCCATGCGCATGAAAGTTGTCCTCTAAATTGCACATTAGGCGGTTAGAATCTCCTTTGCATATTTGTGTCTAGGATAGTCTTTTATATATTATTTTATTATTCTGACAGTTCATATTAGCTTGTTCTTCCTGTATCTTGCTACGTCCGTCTGAGGACCTAGTTATTCCCTAGGTGTGTGTTCATGTCTTCCGCAGGTATCTTAGCCGGGATCGTGGTCTTTTCCATTCTTTCGAAGACGATTGCGCTTGGTTCGTCTTGCCATTTTTGATTCATGTACATTTCATTCATTGAGATAGTTGGTAGTGGACTTTGTCTCCGTCCAACGATTGTACCATAAATATTCAAGTTGATCTTTATATTATTATTCTTTTTATTGTGGATGAGATTTAGTTGTCTTGGATTACTACATTTTAAAGCTTATGTGTACATACAAGGCCCTGTACTTCGTATGTATATAGTGGCATGTTTACGTACTTGGTCCCACGTATTTTGGGACTGGAGCGTTACACTATTTCATTAGATGGCGCCCAACGCCAATTCGTGCCACCATCAGATCGTGCGGACTGCCACATGATAATCTCCTCGAGAAGCTAGGTTGTCAGTCATGATGACTAACAACACGTCAGTCGAGGAAAATCTTTTTGAATCCTGAGAATGCAGCGCTCGAGGAGATTTTGCCAGACTCGTCATAATGTCGGCTGTTTGTTTCTCAGCGCCAATCATCAATGGAGCGAAGTGATTAAGCTCTTCACACTCAGTATTTTCCATAGTTAGCGCCAATCGACAGTTGGTGCCAATCAAAGGATCGCACCATTCATGTACTGTCGTCAATCAATCAATCATCATCCATAAGCAGTTAGATGACATGGCACGCATGCTAATAATATCGAAGAACGCACATGCAATACTGTCCATGACCAAGCACACTTCTTTCACAGAATGCCACACATCATATGCAGATAAGCCAACCATTCGCGTAACTGGGCGATTGTGTGCCAAATAATATAGAATTAGCTTGTACGCCAATTGTGATAACTATTTGACACTTATTCCAAACCTGTATAAATAGAGTTCAAAATCACTTTTCAAGCATGACTATTGATCATAATCGCCTGAGAAGTTGCTATAGCACGTTCAAGAGCTTTTCTCCTCCGACATCGCATAGTCCAAGGGATAAAGTTATCGTCTTCTGATCAGATTTCAATAGTTGTACTTCCCCAGAAATCAGTTGTACTTTTCTTCTTTTCTTAGTTTGTATCAAAACATTTTTTGTTTTTGCAAACAAAATGGCCAGCTATAATATAAGTCTGTGAAAGTAGGAAATCTGTCCTCATAAGATAAGGAAAATAATAAGTAAATGTCTCCAACACTAAGGCATGATCAGGACTGATCAATATGGTACAACTCCTCGTCAACAAAAGCCATGTTCAAAGCTGATCCAAACTCCTGTGGATAATTCGGCTCATCTATACTTGGAGAGATTACCAGGTCCTCAGAGGGATGCAACAAGATACAAGAAAGAACATGCCTTATTATTGTGAACTAAAATAAAGTTGCATGCAAAGGGTGCCTAACCATTCTATTATAACTATGAAGTTAAGAACAAACCTTCAATGCATAGGCACTCTGTTTATAAATGGGATCTAGCTTAGTTTCTGCTTGGAAATTAGGGCCTCAGTGCATAACGTTCCGCTGAACGACAGTAGCAAACCTGAGAGGGTTATCTCACCCGTGTCTCCAACGAAGCTTTCGGGTTACAAAGGAAAAGTGCAACATAGCCCATACACTACGAAATTGTCCTCCCCACCCCCATATCTATCTGTGTCATCTCCACAACACATATGTACCTCTAATAACTACTAGTCCACTAATCATGCATACTCCTATTAGCATTTATTCCTATCCGTCGTACGTCGATCCCCTACATATCGGAGTCCAACCGAATACGCAAGTTCGTGTCCTATATGAGACTCATAATTCATGACACACATGTGTCATGGCTATAGAGATATACAATATCTCAAATCAATGGTATGGTCAACTATTCTAAGTCAATATAAAATAAATACATAACTAAAATAATAAAAATGACTAAAACAGGCGCTCGCACCCAAGTATGACTTGGCCGCACAATACGATAAAACTAGATAGGATATAAATACTGAAATAAATGACAGAAATAAATAAATATAAAGATTAGTAATAATGGCAAGGTATCTTGCCTGGAGTGGCGTGAAGAATCGATAATGTCCAGTAACTCGTATCGTCAAAAAGCAAAGCCTGTGAATATCAACTCCCGCAAACGTCTCCGGATGCTGAAATAAATATCACGAATATTTCCGTCATAAAATAAATGTCTAAAAATAGCTACCCAAAAATCTAATTCTGGACACAGGGGCAAATTTATAAATTCGGGTCAAAACGATGTCCGCCGTTGGACCCTCTTTGCACCGAAAAGCATGCCAGAACTAAAGTCTCTAAAAGTCATCAAACTATATGTTTATGAGTTTGGTTTGATTATACGAATCCAACTGTATGTCCAGAGTTGGATTTCGGTAGGCCGTGCACAAATTTGTCTGTTGGATCGGGCCACGGTCCGCCAAAATAGCATTTCGGTCAACCTTCTCAGAATTAGACCAAACTTGGCTCACGGGACCATAAAAATGTTCTAAATCCAATGGCGGAAGGTTTGTATCAATCTGATGAACGGTTTAAAGTTTGACACAAAGTTTGCAAAACGTCGATACGGAGGACTTTCGACGGACATCGTTCGATTTCGTCGCGCACTCACAACAAAATTGAGTTCCGTTGAATCCCATACGTCGACAACATCCATACGCATCTTTCGATGCTCATGGGTTACGACCATGTCGTCCGGTTTGTCGGGACGCACGCCGTATCGAATTTTTTTCTAAAATTTTAATTTTTGAAACATGATTTTTCGGTGTTTTAGAAATGATTTTAAACAGAATATCTTTCACTAATATTAAATGTAAAAACTAAGTAATGATGCCCTATATGTTGTCAACAAATGCCTTCAAACAGAATTTTAAAATCGTGCATAAATTGGAAAAAAACAGTATTCAAAGTTGGGCAGTTGGACTGATTTTTCTGTTCTGATTTAGAACAGTTTTCTCTCGACTTTGCGTCAATTTTGTGACCAATCCAGAACTCTTCAACCCGTTCTGCTTGGAGGGAGTCATAGAGGGTCATGTAGGATCTCCGTAACTTTTTATGGTTCTGAAATCGGACAAGTATATGCGAAGAAAATTGAACGAGAAGTGGGTACCTTACTGCGATGAAGACGTTTTGGTGGCGGGTTTGACGACGGCGCCGGTGGTCGGAGAGGGGTCACCGGGGTGTCGAAGTCGTCGAGGGTGGTCTGGAGTTGGTCGAGGGGTCAGAAAGAAATTGTTGGTTGTCGTTTTAAAAGAACATTGAGCAGACTCGCTCGTTACAGAAGGGGGTCGGGGGGGAAAGAGTATAGTAAGGAAAATGAATTTTTTTTAATAAACTAAATGCATAATTAAATATACATATATTTATATATATATAAAAAATCTAAATAAATAAAAAAAAAATCTCCAAAAATTCCTAAAATATTTTTATAATATTTCTAAAATAAATATCTATAATTTGTATCGTATTGTACATAGTATAGCAACTAACTGCTACGATGGCTAAATCACAGTTGTACTATATTTAAATAAAACTATTTGATAATTAACAAAAATAAAATATTTTATAATAAATAAATATAAAGTAAAAATTTTGAAAAAAATCAGGGGTTTACACCTAGAACTCCTCAACAAAATGGTATTATGTAGCGAAAGAATAAAACTCTTAGCGAAATAGCTAGAGTCATGCTTAACCAGCATAATCTTTCTAAATATTTTTGGGCAGAAGCTGTAAGTACAGCCAGTCATATTTTGAAAGAGCACTATTCACGGAACAGTACAATAAGGAAAATAATTTTTTTTAATAAACTAAATACATAACTAAATATACATATATCTATATATAACAAAAAAATTCTAAATAAATAAAAAAATCTCCAAAAATTCCTAAATATTTTTATAATATTTCTAAAATAAATATCTACAATTTGTATTATATTGTACATAGTATAGCAACTAACTGCTACGATGGCTAAATCAAAGTTTTACTATATTTAAATAAAACTATTGGATAATTAACAAAAATATAATATTTTATAATAAATAAATATAAAATAAATTTTTTGAAAAAAATTAGGGGTTTACACCTAGAACTCCTCAACAAAATGGTATTGTATAGCGGAAGAATAGAACTCTTAGCGATATGGCTAGAGTCATGCTGAACCAGCATAATCTTCCTAAATATTTTTGGACAGAAGCTATAAGTACATGTCATATTTTGAATAAGGTGTTAATTCGACCTATATCGAAGAAAACTCCCTATGAACTATGGTTTGGAAATATTCCAAATATTTCTTATTTTAAAGTTTTTGGTTGTCGCTACTTTATCCTGAACACCAAAGATAACTTGGATAATTTTGACTCAAAGACAGACAAAGGGATATTCCTCAGGGTATATTGCCAAGAGTAAGGGATATAGGATTTTTAATAAAAGATCTTGATTGTTGAAGAATATATTAATGTTTCCTTTGATGAGCTCAACAGTCAGAAATCTAGCGACAGTGATGACGAAGATGTACAAAACAAATCCAAGGCACCTGAAGATACTGCGACCAGTGAGAACTATCTTTAGAGTCTGCCTAAGAAGATTAAATTCATGTCAGACAATCCAGAAACATTTGTTATAGGTGATGTATCCAAAGGAGTAGGTACGCATTCTACTAGAGACATAGCAGCTAATGTAGCTTTCATTTTCCAAGTAGAAACTAAATCAATAGCAGGTGATTTTTTGGATGAATTTTGGATTGGTTCCATGCAAGAGAAACCTAATCAATTTCAGAGAAACTAAGTTTGGGAACTTGTTCCTAACCTATTGGTCAATCGATAATTAGTATCAAATGGGTGTTCCAAAATAAACTAAGTGAGGATGGACATCTTCTATGCAACAAAGCACGTCTAGTAGCACAAGGTTATAATCAAGAAGAAGAAATTGATTATGACGAGACATATGCTCCTGTTGCTAGACTTGAATCTATTCGTATGTTTTGTGCATTCACGATTTTCATAATTTCAAAAAATTTCAAATGGATGTTAAGAGTGCTTTTTAAATGGTTTTATAAAAGAAGAGATTTTTGTGATACAACCCTCTAGTTTTGAGGATTTTCAAAAACCTGATCATGTTTTTAAACTAAAAAAGGCAGATTATGGACTCAAACAAGCACCGTGTGCTTGGTATGAATGCCTAAGTACTTTCCTACTTGAAAATGGTTTTTCAAAAGGAAGGATTGATGTAACTTTGTTTATCAAAACTTTATATCATATCTTGTGCAAATATACGTTGATGACATAATATTCGGTTCTACTAACGAAAATAATATTCGGTTCTACTATCAAAACTTCAGATGATAGTATTTTTTCCACCGAGCGCCGTACGATGATAGTATTTTCCCAGCCGAATATATGTTGATGGCATAATATTCGGTTCTACTATCAAACCTTCAGATGATAGTATTTTCCCTGCCAAGCATCGCATGATGCCGCTTCCTGAAATGCTCCTTAATTTTTCTTTTGTGTATAATTACTTCTCTCCTGGAGAGAGAAGTTTGGGGGGGTTACTGTATTGAAGCTTTTGGGTCGGGTTTAGTTGAATAGTTAGTTAATGGGTTAGAATTAAATGGGCCTGGATTTATATTGTTTGGGTTTGGTTTAATGAGTTTTCTAAAATATACATTTCCAAAATATACCTATATATATGTACATATATTTTTATAATGTTAGTATTATTGTTATTATTTTTTTGTTTTGGTATTGGGTTATTTAGTAAAATGGATTTGGGCCTCTACTTTATAATAGTATTATTACTAATTATTTGTTATTATTATTGGTATTATGATTATTTGGTATTTATTAGTTATTGTTATACCATTGGTTTTACTAATAGATAATATTGTTCTTTAAATATATATTAAAATATCTCTAAAATATATTATTGTATTTATGGTATATTATATATATATCTCGAATATATATATATATATATACTTTAAAGATTATATATATATTTAGTGTCACGCCTAGTCCTAAAATATACGGAATTAGGCCACGTGGCAATGGCCATCTACATATCCAAGTGGACTCCGGTCCATAATTGAATACGCAAAGCTGTCCTAGATTGGTGCAACTACCTCTATAACATGTTTATATCTCACTCCACGGACAAAATCATAAAGAATGGGGAATATAAGAACCAGTCTGCAGCCTAATAATCATATTGCCTGAATTGACTCGAAAGTAATAATATGAGTCTATAAATACTATGCTACTAAGCGATCAAAATAGCAAGAAATAAAACATATATACTATGAAAGAGTGAATACCAGCAAAGAGTACATACATGAAATTAATAGGAGTTCATAAACAATCCAGCAAGTTCTCTGTAGACCACGTGGCTAAAATCTGGAGAGAAAATCTGGTCCTCAGTGGGACACAACAAGGTACATAATATACAGGCCAGATATACGACAGTGATGAAGTATAGTAAGACTGATAAAGTGGGTGAATCTAACATAACCAACTAGTATGAAAATATAATTTAAGAAACATTACTCGAAAACGCAGGCTGTCATGGTGTACTCCGGAGATCTGATACGGAACTCCGATAATTATAAAAAATTTGCAGTTCCGGTAAGGATCTGTGGTAACTTTGAATCTCCGAGGCTCTGGGTAAGAGGCAATGGTAATAATGTGGAAAAGTAGCCCAAGCACACGGTGTATGTTCTCCACGCCCATGTGACTTCATGAATTGTATACACGAGACACACGGCCAGAACCTATAGCTAGGACATCGAGTCATAACAGGAAAAAAAATAGTGCATGTATATCAAATGTCATCGTCCTAGAATCATACAAGGACTTCCGTATATCAAGATGTAATCAAGTACGGGAGTCCGTCAGTAAAGTATACTGTCATATGAACATGTCCTAAGGTCAGAGTGTATCCCGCAAAAAATTATTGCGGTAACGCAAATGTGAGTATCTAGTATCGATACCAGATGGCGCTAATGTCCATCGGCACCCGAATGTGATTCGAACGCGAAGTACCGAATATGGCCCTAGGTGATGCAATAATATAATCAAGCAGATATTTAAAAACTAAATATTGTTAACTAAAATAAACAAAAATAAAAATAATTTTTTTAGTTAGAAACTATGGTGTACAAATGAATATAAATAAATAATAATAAAAATGGGGGCTCACATTTAGTATACGAATTTTTCTTCAAAAATCAATGTTGACAGTGACTAGTCATACGTTCCTAGTTCTTATGATTCTGACTACTTCATATCGACCCTAGGCTAATCAGACTGTCCCAGACCCAATAGAATGATCTATTCCATCATTAGAGGCCGTCTTGTATAGTTATAATATCTGCGACTATTTTGTGCCAACATGATCAAGTCACGTCAATTGTAACTTAACTCGAGGCAAGTACACTATTGCTTTATATGCTAATTATATTATAATATTACCTTTCATTGTGTTTCATTGAGTATCATGTTGAGACACGATTATGACACGATAGGCTTTGTCATACCCCGACCCAAAAAATTGTACGTTCTTGCATTAATTTATCCGAATCGTTTGTCCTCGCTGGGGGGTGATGTCGTACGAGTCTGGAGTTGTACTCGTATAAGGCAAGATGATAAGTTCTTAAATGGTTATCTTTGATTTGATTGTTTAGCAGTGAATGAAACAGAGTATACAAAATAATTCTCTTTATTGATAAATAAACTGAGGTTACAAGGCTTTCATTAGACCAACTGAATTTTCTAGATTAGCTATCGATACTCAGGTTCTCTCTTGCCCATAAAGGATTTTACTGTTCCATACATCATGTCTTCTATATCTCGGCCGCATCATCCTATTGCAAGTTCGAGCGTCAATGCGGTCGCACACCTCAATATGCTACGGCAATCCATGCCTCATCGCGTTCAAGCGAAGCTCCACCCCGAGCAGACCATTCTGTTAACCTGAGAGCAAACTAGTGGAGGATTAGTACTTTTATCCTCGCTGTATTGATCAAGGACCTACTTTACTAAACTAACATTAAGTAGTGTATTGAATCATGCAGCATACAAGTTAGTGATCTTTCTATCCTTGCCTTAGGGTAAGTTTTGTGGCATATTCGAAAGCAGTAAAACATGTTATCATGGCAAGCATGTTATTTGACTTGCATAAGCAAGCAGGCATAAAATAATAGTAATCTCGTATTTGTTTCGTGGCGCAACATCTTACCAACATCGACACACCTTGCACCAATGCAAGGTGAATACGCCTACCATCTTTTCCTGTCATGTTATAAGTGCTTTCTGTACAGGATCTCTGTGTGCCTACACTTTTGGCCTAATGTTCTTTAATTATATGAAGGTCGTTGGCATATCCGCACAAGAATGGAACTCTACCATGTTTCTCTTTTTCTTTCTTTTCTTTTCTTTTCTTTTTTCAAATTGGATAACTCGGTGTCACATCCATTTTCTAGTTTGAGGGTATTTTGGTGATTGTAAATTTTTTATTATTTTAATATATTAAATTATTGGTATTGTAATTTTTGGCCTTTTGATAGTTGAGCCTTGGTGCAACCTAGCCTAGTGTCTCACCATGACTTAGTGACTTGGTTAGAATGGTTAGGTTTTAGCATTCCCATTCTAGTTAGTTTCAAGTTAGAAGCTATTTAGAAATCTTTAGTTAAAGGCTAGTTAGAAACTTGATTTAATGTTTCATTTAAACTTGTAGACTGAAGCCTAGCCCTTGGATCAAAACCCTAACCTAACCTATAGATGTGGCCGGCCATGAGTGATTCCTAGCCCCCTATTTAATATCTCTTGAGGAGCATTTGCCTCTTTTTTATTCATTCTGTTTTGGCAAAGACCTAGGTTTGTGCTCTTTCTCATTCCTTCATATTGTCTTTATTTCTCTTCCTTTTTAATCCTAGTCTTTTGTATTAGGTTCTAATTCATGTTTATGGACTGTTGGTGGTGAGCAATCTCAGTTTTGGAGAGCATTGGAGTTTTGGAGTTGCAAGAAGGATCTTCATTTTAGAGCTTTCAATGGGATTCACCCTCAATAGGTAAATCTCTTCAAAGCCCTTCAAATCTATAAATTCTTTCCATAGATGCATCCATCTAGGTGTCCCCTAACTGTAGGTGTAGTTTGGTAGGAATTGAAATTGGTTTGGTGTCCGTATCGGACACGTATCAGTATTTTTACATATGTGTTTGATAAAATGCCTCAAAGAGGTTTTTATTCGTATTTTTGAAAAGTATTTAAACAGATTTGTAGATCTATATGTTGCTTATGGATTTGTGTTGCACTGAGGTGAATTTTGTGCTGTGTCCGTGTCCAAATTGGACACGAATACGCTCGCACATGAGCCGTGCCTGTGTCCTGCTGCTCGAGGCATACAGCGGACACGACACGCGACGAGATGAGATGGAACTCAAGGGACACGTTGGGGCAATGTCTGCGAACGTGTCCCTCAAGTTTCAAGGTGTCTCGTATCGTGTCGGACACGAAATCCCATGTGCACTGGTTTTGCACAAAGACTAAATGCGCATAATATCGCATCTGATACGCGTGTCGTATCACGCGTACACGTGTCGAACGTGTCTCGTGTTGTATCGTGTGTGTAGGCCTATACGTGGGCTACACGTGGACATGAGCATGAGACGTGTCGTGCCTCGTGTCATGTCCACGAGTTCGTGGACTCGCTGCACGAGACAGTCTGTCTGTATGTGCGTATTTGGTGTTTTTGATGGTTTGGAAACTTTGTATCCTATTGTATGGACACGATAGACACTGTGAGACACATACATATGTACACGACACATTTCCAACCATTAATTTGATATTTAATTGAAATTCGAATAATAATTTAGGGTTTATGTATATTCCCTGATATGTGTTCATGTTTTCGAGTTTTCTGAGTTTTAAAATGAGTTAAACTGCTGATTTATGGTTAATTTGTGATGATTAACATGTATACATGTCTGGGTTTATGTTTACATAGCTGGGTTTCACATTGATTCATGACTGGGTTTGTATTCAGGGTTTTCAAATATGAGGGATACTCAAAACATGACTGAAACCTGAGTTTTAGGTTTAATTCTTCATATGTTTGTTATTTCTGTGATTTTGGTTGAAATATATACAACTTAGATCATGTTTCCACATCTGGGTTTATGTATGGGTAGTTTCGAACCAAGTTTGATACATATGCAATATACATGTCAAGATATGAAATGTAGTTTTGCACATTTCTGAATTAAGGTTAATTATATATGTTTCCTGAAAACCTGAGAATGAAACCTACTCTATGTTGCCACTGCCATCAGTTAACCACTCTCACATTACATGTTACACTAAGCCCTGACACTGGACACCCTATATATATATATATATATATATATATATATATATATATATATATAGAGAGAGAGAGAGAGAGAGAATGAATGCCTATGTGTGTGTGTGTGTGTGTGTGTGTGTGTGCATGATTACATATACGTATATACGTATATATATATATATATATATATATATATATATATATATATATATATATAGAGAGAGAGAGAGAGAGAGAGAGAGAATGAATGCCTATATGTGTGTGTGTGTGTGTGTGTGTGTGTGTGTGTGTGTGTGCATGATTACATATACGTATAACCTCTATATAAAAGTATATGTATAGGATGTGAGTGATTATTATTTAGAAGTCTGTTATTTTTATAATTATTTTTTGATAATTATTATCATTGGTAATTATTTAGAAGTCTATTATTTTTCTAATATTGTTGAAAATTTTCTGTTATTTTTAGAATTATTTATTTGGAAATTATTTTATATTTTTTCCAAAAGATGGCAATTTTCTAATTAGAATGGCAAAGTTGTGAATATTAGGAAATATGATGGCTTTACTAGTAATTGTTAGAAGTCCATGGAGGAATGCAACCACTTGGATTAGTGAGAACATTCTAAAATCTCATAGTTAATAAAAGATTAGTGCTAATTAACCCTAAGGAATATTCCTTGGAATCTAGCATATTTCTTGGAATACTCTTCCTAATCAATGTGCTTAAGATTATAGAATATTCATAATCACTCTATAAATAGCCTAATTATTGCATAGATTAGCATTCCTAATTTTTCTACGTGGTCCTAATGACTGTCTATATTGTGTCTAGTCCAACCAACTTCATGTGTCTTATCGTATCGACGTGTCCATCCACATTTCATTATCATTTTCTAGCTATTACAATCCCAAATTGTGTCCGACATGACGCATCCTACCAAACCCACAAAACTCCACCAATACAGATCCTTCTGTGTCTAACACTAGGACACGCCACCAACAGAAACCCAAACCTACAGAAATACACCCAAGAATCCTATGTCCCAGGTCCGACCCGAGGAAAGACACACCAAACCGATGTAGTACAATCCCAAGAAACACCAGTATAAAACCCATCTTCGTATCGTCTCGATACTGGCACAACCATAAACTAATCTTCCCCATCCATCCGTCGCAAGTCTGGTCTCCACCTCTCTGGAGGTTGCAATACTGAATAAAGGGACCACGACCACATATATGACGGATCTGTGTCGAGCGTCACCCCTAGAGTGCGCGTGGCCTTCTCCCTGCTCAGTCAGTCGTGTCAGGTCGAGTCCTCCAGTCGCAGTTTCGTTCCCGAGCACCGCCTTGCTCGACGAGCTTTCTCGATGGCCAAACTTCTCGTGACTGGCGTCTATGGAAACTCTTCACCGGCAGACCTCCATGGAGCCCCCAGATCTGAGCTGTCGCCTCATCACCGGTTTCCACCAATCTCCCCGATCTCCTTTATCCTTCTACCACCTCGAAGTAGCTCCTCGACCACTGGTTCAACTCCCGACCCTGTTTGCCTCCACCCGCCATCGAGTTCTGTAAACCCCTATATTTTAATTTTTAATAATTCAATTTATTAAGGATTTTTTAAAAGAAATAAATTGTATAAGTAGAATTTATTTTATTTTTTTGAATAAGTGTGTATATATAAAATATAAATATTAAGTCATGTACGTCTATATATTTTTTAGTATATAATCTGATTATAAAATAACTACTAATAATAATATGTATTCAAATAAATAAATTATATATATATATATAATATATATATATATATATATATATATATATATATATATTATATATATATATATATATATATATATATATATATATATATATATATATATAATATATATATATATATATATATATATAATATATAAAAAATATATATATAATATATAATATATATATATATATAATATAATATATATATATATATATATATATATATATATATATATATATATATATATATATATATATATATATATATATATATAGATATATATATATATATATATATATATATATATATATATATATAGAGAGAGAGAGGGAGAGAGAGAGAATAAATAGAAACACCTTTATGTTCTGCCATGGCCCGGTCCATCTTAAGCAGCCCCTTCCCTATAGTATATATACATAATCTAATACATTCTATCTAGTCCTCTAGTCCCATATATATAAATATATTCTATTGGATCACTAAGCTTATATAGATGATAGCATAATAATTAGGTTTAACTAAATAACAATATGCTAAACCCAAGTATTATATGTCCATAATCTGCCATCTCTATCACTACCAAAATATGTTGCTTTAGCGACGGCCAGATCCGTCGACTTTCCGTCGCTAATCCAGATTAGCGACGGATAACAGACGGATATTGGTCCCAAAAAACCGTCGGCAATCAGCTCATCACTAATAAAGTCCGTCGCTAGGTAGTCGTCAATCGACGGAATAGCGACGGTTTTTCGTCATCATTATTCGTTGCATTAGCGACGACTTACCGACGGCCTTTCGTCGAATTCAAGTATTAGGTATTGAATTGTAAAGACTCTTAGCGTCGGACAGTTCGTCGGTAAACCGTCGTTACTTTGTATCAGAGGGTATCTTTTCGTCGCTATTCCGTCGATAACCGTCGCTAACTAGGGACGGCTTAGCGACGGACTAGTGGCGGATAATCCGTCGACCGAGTTCTGAAAATGCTTGACATTGCCAGAACCATGGCAATGGATAGTCCGTCAGTAAACCGTCATTACTTTGTATCATAGGGTATTTTTCGTCGCTATTCCGTCGACAACCGTCGCTAACTAGGGACGGCTTAGAGACGGACTAGTGGCGAATAATCCGTCGACCGAGTTCTAGAAATGTTTGACATTGCCAGAACCATGGCGATGGATAGTCCGTCGCTAATTCGTCGACCATGGCGACGACTTCCAGACGAAATGTCCGTCGCTTCCTTTCTGAGTACCTTTCAAACCACCAGAACCTTGCCGACGGATTGTCCGTCGACCATCCGTCGCTAACGGGAAAATATTTGGTATTCTCCAGTTAGCGACGGATGTTCCGTCGACCGTCCGTCGCTAACTAGAAAATATTTGGAATTCTCCAGTTAGCGACGGATATTCCGTCGAAATTTGTCAGTAACTGATGTTATCCGTCGCTAACTCGTCACTAGTCCGTCGCTAACTGAGATATTTTAAAAAAAAATTGCAGAGCTTTCCCTGTTCACACAACATCCGAACATCGGACTAATATATAATCACAATATGCAATCACATAGACCAATATATAATCCAATATAAATTACACACGAATATAATGCACACCAATTATCCAAAAATCAGATAGACCAATATAAAATATGCATCACCCAAACTAATATAAAATACACACCAATTATCCAGAAATTATAAACTAATATCCGTCGTTATAATATCCAAAATTCCCATAAATATTCAAAATTTAAAAACTATTCTAATACAATACTTCAAGGAGCAGGAGGAGTTCGATTGTCCGGTGGTGGTACTCCAACCTGCGACCGACGATAATACTGCTCCACTATGTACGACGGTAATCCGTCGAAGACAATGTCCGAAAGTCGGCGTAGCTGCTCTGGCGTCATGAGGTCAAGAAGTGTCATCACAGTCGAAGGCGGTACCAGAGGGGTAGCAGGGTTGAAAGAAACATGACCGACGAAAGAAGGACCAGCACTAGCAGCCGACAGACCGCCACCAGTAGCAGACGGACCGGCACCAGCAGCAGACGGAGGCAGAAAGTACGTGGCAATTTGCTCCCGCAAGGACGACATCGCCTCGTGTAGCTGCGCAAGATGCAACCTCACATCATCGTCTGCCGGGGCCACGGGAGAAGGCGGTGCCGGTGGAAATCTCTGAGTCTTCATGTGCAACGGCCCTAGGGAGCCGACTCCGTACAGGTGCCCTTTCTTAAAGCTGTCGACGTTATCTACGAACAAGTCGTTGCGAGCGGCCAAAGAAGAGGGCGTCCGGACGGGCGTCGTTTCACCGACATACTCGACAATAGTTAACTGAGCCCGACTAAGGGCCTCACGATATGCAGCCTATCAAATGAATGTGTTTATACTATAAGATTTACCTAAGTTGTAATCTAAATCCGATGTTTCACTAAGTTATAGTGTGAATCCTATGTTTACCTAAGTTATAGTCCGAATACTTTTAATTATAACGTAAATCTCATAAACATAATTACTTATATCAGTCTCCTTGGCCCCCTCGTCGACGAAGCTCCCATCCTTCCGCCTCATGTGCGTATGCTGGAACACATCGTGCATGGTGACCGATTCTGGCGCCCTTCCCTCCTTCACCGCCCGCTGGGTCTGCATACAAAATTTTCATAGAATTTAATTAACTACGTATATTAATAATACCGAATTCGATAGTGAAATGAATTTACGGTATCTCACCAGATCTGCAAGCGCCGCTGCGTGGGGCCTTGATCCCCCCGTATGAAGCTCCGCGGCCCGTCGGTTCGCCTTCGCCTTCTCTGATTTCTTCTTGTACGTAGGAGTATCCATCATATCTAAGAGCTCCTCATAATAGTCCTGTCGAATCCAATTCGGCCTCGTCTGCCCCATTTTCAAGTCATGAATCATATCCCGTATCTTCTTCGAGGCAGCGCTTCTGTAGGTCCTGCGGATCATGGCCTCGCGATGGGGGGCCACCAGAACGTCGTCTAACATACAAATTCAATTATCACATAATTTAAAAATGGTTGATTAAAGAGTAACTAATAATTAACTAGAAGATATAGATATATACCCTCAACTCGTCGAGCCAGACGTACTTCAAGTTTGGGAGCACCGACAAAAAGTTGAGGTAGGGACCATGAAAGTTAGCCCTGATAATTTCTCCAAGAGACCTGGCAACATTAAACGGAAAAAACCTACAAAGAAGCAACGACTGGATTATTAACTTAAATAAATGAAAGAAATTTAATAAATTATCTTAAATTTACTTACGAGTTCTCCGCGGGCCATAGCTCTCGTCGGAACTCGCCTATCGGCCTCTCTAGTGCCGTCGGAGGATCCGCGGGTCCGCACATGTACTCCTTAGTAACCGGATGGAACCGAGTATGGGGGTACTCCGGGGCCCACTGTGCAGTAACTGGTGGATCCGCTGGTGGGTCCGCTAGCAGAACGGATCCGCTAGCGGATGGAGACTCATGCCTCGATGAAGTTGTCGATCGACGACGGGATACGTCTGTGCCCGGGTACTCTTCGGGTCGGGTTCGCTGGATGGGGTCACATCCCGAAAAGATTGAATGTGACCACGATCACCAGCACCACCACAACCACGACCACCACCACCACCAGCACAACCACCACCACCAGCACGACCACAGCCAGCCATCATGACCTGTAAATAGAACACATAAATATAATTAACAATATAGAAGTATAAATGAATATAAAATTCTAAACTAAAATATACATACCACCAGCAGGGAGACGAGTGCCGTCGCGACGAAAAAGACTAGGAGTGCCATCTCTAAAAAAAATCATATAATAAGTAAATGATCGACGAAAAAAACATGAATTCACGTAATTGCTTTTATGAGGTCAAGCTTAATTCACGTAATTGGAAGTGTTTTTAATATACGACAATATTTAACCTAATCATCGTCATCGTCTTCGTTCTCATCCTCGGCCTCATCTTCATCATCATCCTCATCCTCATCCTTATCCTCATCGTCGATTTTATCTGTATCCTCATCCCCATCAAATTCTTCTTCTTCTACCTCAATATTTGGGACAAGATGCCTCTTTCACCCTTGGTTGACAGTTAAGGCTTGTGTATCAGCCTCTTTCTCCCCTCTATTTTTTTTAATAATATATTCAACATCCATTGTATCCGACTGTTGTCCCAATTATTAGGACTTTTCGATCTGGTCCTCTAGGTATGCTGGGTCTCCAACATTGAATGTATTTCTAGATTTAATCTTGCATACTTCCCACCAGTCAAATCGATCTCTAGGATGCCTTGGATAGCTTGTATAGTAGACTTGAACAGCCTGACTTGTTATCGCAAATGTATCGGACCCTCTATACCTCCTGCGATGATTTATATCGACAAATCCAAATTGTTTATCGATTCTCCAACCGATATTTGGTGTCGTATCGAACCACTCACATTTGAACATCACAATATGCATATCATATGGGAAAGTATATTGTAAATTTACAATATCCTGAAGTACTCCATAATAGTCAAAGACCGGCTCGTCGTCATAGATGGTGCCTCTTATGCAAATACCGAAATCCTTGGTACTAATGTCGTCATTGATAAATTTGACATTTATAGCATTCTGAGTTGCCTTTAACCCGAAGCCATTAACGACATAGCCTAGCCAAGTCTTTGTTTGCTTCTTCGGTCCCAATGCCAGATAACAAACACTCTCATTAGTGAGTGTTGTTTTAGGTAATAAAACCTGTAAACAAATATTTATAATTTAAATATTTTAGATGCTTATATTTTAATGGTAGCCGTATAACATATTATCTCAGTTACTTACGTATTTGTGAAACCATGACAGAAATGTACAATCAACCTCTCTTTGAAGTCCCTCATTGGTAATATCGGGTGTCCTCATTTTGACTTCATTTCTAAATACACTGTTAGAGAGAATAAGAATATATAAGTGTAGTCACTTACTTCATCAAATTAGATATTATAACGAGTGCAAGTGTACTGACTTACTTCTCCAAATCTCTCACTTCTTGTATGTCATAGTTTAACAAGACATATCGGTGAGCGGCATCATACTCGTCGTCAGTCAACCACCATTTTTTACTAGCCCCAACAGGCTTGCCCCTTACATTGAATATACTTCCATCCTCAACGTCCTCGTCATTCCTTTGAGGTCTATTTCGATTTGTCTTAACATGAGTATCAAAATAAATGGAGAAGAAGTTTGACACCTCCTCGATAAGATATGCTTCGTATATCGAAGCCTCTATATGAGCCTTGTTGCCAACTTTCTTCTTTAGATGGTGTAGGTATCTAGAGAGACAAATTATCTTGAGAATTAAGAATGAATTTTAAAACCAACAGAAATTCAACTTAAATTATATCGATTATTATGTACCTTTCAAATGGGTACATCCATCGATAATGAACAGATGCACCGACACGGGCTTCGTATGCCAGATGAATCGGTAGATGCTCCATGCTGTCGAAGAAGCCAGGAGGAAATATTTTCTCCCACTTACAAATTGATAAGATAATCTTCTCCTCAAGTTCAACTATGTGTTGCACAATCAACTTAGTGAACAAATATTCCTAAAGAATGTAGATAGTTCGGCCAACGGAACCCATACAGCAGAAGGCAACAACTCTTTCAAAGCAATGGACAGTAATCTTTCCATAAACACGTGGCAGTCGTGACTCTTCATTCCCGTTAGCTTGCGTTCATTGAGATCAACGCATCTAGACAAATTCGACACATAGCCGTCGAGAAATCTTAAAGTAGATACCCACTTGCAGATTATTAATCTATCTTCCTTGCTCAATGTGTATTGTGCTATCGGCTTAGTTAATTATCCACCAGCTCTCCTTTGTATCAAGTTCAGATAAGGACGCTTGCATATCTCGGCAATGTCTTATCTTGCTTTTGGATTGTCCTTCGTCTTTCCTTTAATATCCATGATGGTATTGAAGACATTATCGAACACATTCTTTTCGATATGCATAACATCAAGATTATGCCTTATAAGATTATCTTTTCAATAAGGCAAGTCCCAGAAGATACTCCGTTTGGTCTAGTTAAGGCTTTGTCCGAACCCATCGACATGATTGTTCGATGGATCTTCCATTATAGTGGGCAAGTCCTTTATATCTTCCTAAATATCGTATCTCGACAATCTGGCAGGCGGATGAGAAAATTTTTGTTTTTCAGCTCTGAATGCGTCCTTGTTCTTTCTCCAAGGATGACTCACGGGCAGAAATTGACGATGACAATCAAAGAAAGAAGTTTTTTCTCTATGCTTAAGGTGGAATGCCTTACTATTTTCCATGCATATCGAACAAGACATGGTACCGTAAGTACTCTATCCTGACAGCATACCGTATGCAGGAAAATCATTGATTGTCCACATCAGTGAAGCTCTCATCTGAAAGTTATGTTTCCTGGAAATATCATAGGTCGCAACACCGATCTCCCACAGCTGTTTCAGCTCATCCACCAATGGCTGTAAATGTATATCGATGTTCTTCGTCGGATTTTTTGGACCCGATATGATAGCAATCAAGAATATATATGGAGTCTTCATACACATCCATGGTAGCAGATTGTAAGGGGTAAGAATGACCGGCCAGCGGGAGTATTGAGATCTCGACTGCCCGAAAGGGGCAAAGCCATCAGAACATAGTGCTAGACGTACATTTCTAGGCTCTGCAGCAAAATCTGGATGACATAAATTAAAATATTTCCACGCCTCTCCATCCGAAGGATGTGACAATTCTCCATCGTCCTTTGTGCGTTCTTCGTTGTGCCACATCATGTGTTCTGCTGTATTCTGAGACATATACATCCTCTGCAAGCGCTTCGTGATCCACAAGCAATGCATATACTTGTAAGGACGTCATTTTCTAGTTGACTTTCTTTTTCCCTGACTGGCTTGTAACGATCCGTATTACAGAAGCTGTAACTTTCTATGTCCTCGTTCTCCTTGTAGTACAATATGCATCCGTTGCGACAATAATCTATCTTCTCGTACCCCAGTCCCAGTTGTCGGACCATCATCTTCGACTTGTAGAAGTTTTTGGAAGCTCTTTTGATTCCTTCAGTAACACCTCCTTGATTAGTTGTATAATCCGATCATAGCAAGTTTATGGCAAGTTAAAATCGGACTTTATGTTCAACAACCGCATCGTCACTGACAGTACGGAATGAGGCTCACAACCAGGATATAGAGAAGTTTCTGCATCCTGAAACATATCATAGAACTCCTTCTCCTCGGGATTAGGATCCTTCGGATCAAAATTAGGCCATGCCGTATCGTACACCATATCTCGTGCAAGGTTCTGCTGGTCTCCATAATCAACAGAGCATTCATCATCTTCGATGACAAAATCCATTGCAACATTATCATCAAAAACATAAGTAGCAGCATTCGCAACATGTCTTTCCGCATATAGTTCACCTTACGATAATCATATGCCGTAATCACGTACGAAACCCTTACAGGTCAAATGATCTTTCACAGTCACCACTTCTTCGTAACGTCTATTGCGACAATTACGACATGGACACTTGATTTTGTTATCGTCCATGTACTGAGCTTTGCTCATGGCATACTTAACAAACACTTCCACGCCTGCCTGAAAATCGTCACTCACACCTATTCTGCTCTCGTGTTGTCGTTTGTACATCCATGTACGATCAACAAAATAACGATCCATCACAGATTAGATATGAAAATATGTATCGTAAGACAAACTAAATAGAATTAGTATATAATCATGTAACTGGTGGATCCGCTGGTATATAGGCCGGATGTACTTAGTATCGACCGTATCAGATTAGTATCGGTGTATAGGTTTGGTATAGGCCGTATCAAATTGGTATTGGCCTTAGCGAATTGGTAGATACATATCCGATATGTATCGGCTGTATAGCTAGGATTCGTATTGGCCTTATCGATTCGGTATCGGCCATATCCGATAGGTATCGACCGTATCGGATATGTATCTGCCGTATCGAATTAGCATGTGGAAGGTTTAGTAACAACTGTACTTGGATTTCTCTTTTCTTGAGCTAGAATATCATTGCAAGAGAGTCACGAGAGAGTAAAAAAAATCTTTTACATATTCATGTTTATGAGAGTGATTGGCCAATTTCAGTAACATACATGCTGCATTTTCCATCAGGAAAGGAGAGATTGAAAGCAATAACATATAGAGTTGTATTTCGGGAGAAGAACTCGTATAAACTCTTTGTTCACAAAACAAGTTATAGAGAATACAGAACAAGTATTGAGTTCATAACCTACTTCGCAAGAGAAGTATCTTAATGTTCTCAGTTATCTCAGGCTGATCTGACATAAAACAGTAAGATACTTCTCTTGCGAAGTAGGTTATGAAATTGATACTTATTCTGTATTCTCTATAGCTTGCTTTGTGAACAAAGAGTTTATAGGACTTTGTCTTCTTCCGAAATACAACTCTGTATGTTATTGCCTTCAATCTCTCCTTTCATAATAGAAAATGTGGCATGTATGTTACTGTAATTGGCTAATCACTCTCGTAAACATCAATATCTATGAGGTTTTTTACTCTTTCGTGACCTCTTGCAATGGTATTCTAGCTCGAGAAGAGAAAAATCTAAGTACAGTTGTTACTAAACCTTCCACCATGCTAATCTGATACGGCCGATACATATTCGATACGGCCGATACCTATCGGATATGGCCGATACCGAATCGATAAGGCCAATACGACTCCTAGCTATAAGGTCGATACATATCGGATAGGACGATACCAATTCGCTAAGGTCAATACCATCCGATACGACCTATACCAAACCGATATACCGATACTAATCTGCTACGATCGATACTAAGTACATACGATCGACGAGGTGGATCTGCTACCGATAGTTCGATACCGATATCGATAGTCCGATACCGATAGTTCGATACCGAAAAAAATTTGACGCTAAATAGCCGTAGCTAAATATTCGACGGTAATCGTCGGTGATTTATCGAAAGTCCGTCGCCAATTTCGACGAAAAAAATCCGTCGCTAAATAGCCGTAACTAAAAATCCATCGTTAAAATAAAAATTCGTCGCTAAATAGCCTATAGGTAAGCCTACCTATACCAATATAACACTAAACCTATATGAAATCAAGCCTCATTCAATTACTAACTATCATACAACATAACATATACATACAACTCATATGGCCATAGCCTATAACACACAACTCATATGGCCATAGCCATTAACACACAACCACTACCTACATATATCATATATGCATACATACATACCGATACCGATAGTTCGATACCGATACCAATAGTCCGCTACCAATAGTTCGATACCGATACCGATAGTTCGATACTGATACCGATAGTCAGATAGTCCGATACCGATAGTCCGATAGTCCGCTACCGATAGTTTGATACCGATATCGAGTTATGGATACCGATACCAATAGTCCGATACCGATAGTTCGATACCGGAAAAAATTCGACGCTAAATAGCCGTAGTTAAATATTCGACGGTAATCCGTCGGTAATCCTATACTAATACAACACTAGGGGTAACATATACATACAACTTATATGGCACATCTACACCTGCTAGTATAGGATACATAGCCTATAACCAAAACACATAGTTATGTGACAAGCCACACATCTATGTCACATAGCTAACACCCAAAACTAATGTACATCCTACACAAGCACATAAACACAATCTACATATAAATATATATAAACGATAGCTATATATAAATAGACATATATATATATATATATATATATATATATATATATATATATATATATATAGAGAGAGAGAGAGAGAGAGAGAGGGAAAGAGAGAACAAATGTGAGTGAAAGAGTGAAAGGGGCTGGACAGTGTTATCTCAGGGTTGTGTGTGTGTGTGTGGCAGTAAAGTTTGATAGAGAGGGAGTGAGTGTCAACATACAATATATAGGGGTGTGTGTCTGGTGTATAGATATGAGTGTGACAGATCATTAGGATGTGTATCTGTGTGTGTTGATGTGTACAAGGGTCAAACCCCCGCAGCCCCTGCCGCCCCCCGTAGCCCCCGTCGGCAGCCCCCGCCACCACCTGCAGCCCCAGCCACCCACAACCCCCCGCCGTCGCCGCTCCCTCCCGCCCCCCGCCAACCACAATCCACACGCCGCCCCTCGCAGCCCGCCACCCACAACCCCTTGCCACCCCCAACCCCCCTGCACCCCCATACTCTCTGCCCCGACCAGCTGCCCCCACGCCACCACAACCCCCGCAGCCCCCGCCACCCACAACCCCACCCTCCGCCGCCCCCCGCAGCCCCGCCACCGACAACCCCTCGCCACCGCCTCGTCTCCCGCCGCACTCCGCATCCCCGCCACCCACAACCCCTTGCCGCCTCCCACCCTCCGTCGCCCCAGCAGTCTCCGCCGCCCCCGCAACCCCCGACACCCCTGCTGCCCCCCGACCACCGTGAGAGAGAGAGAGAGAAAGAGAGAGAGAGAGGGGATATCTTTGGAAAGGAGAGAGAGGAGAGGACGCCGATCACCGACAGCCGTGGGAGAGAGAGAGGAGAGAGTATAAAATTTGGGGGGAATGAAAAGTTTCCCCCGTCATTTCAATTTAAGTCTGGGACGTATATACACAGGACCAAGCCACGTGGCATGGATAGCTATGTATTCAACCAAACTATAGTCTGACTCGAATACGTATAAGCTGTTCGAAATGGTGTAACTATCACTATATCAAATCTATATCTCAATCCATATAACAGAAGCATAAGAAAGGAAAATATTAATACTAGTCTGCATCCCAATAATCATACTCACCCGAGTATACACGAGGAAAAAAATAGTCTATTAATACTACGCAATCGAGCAGATATGTAATAGCAGAAGATGAAACTACGAAAGAGTATATACCTGAAATAGAATGAATACCAACAACAATCCAACAAGGAGCTCTACAAACCTACTCAGCCAACTTGTAAAAAAACTAGGTCCTCAGCGGGACGTATCAAGATACATAATATACATGTAACTAAGAAGTACAGTAAATATCATATATAGGTAGTATCGTGTGATCCAGGTAATGTGATCAAGTAATAAACATGTGATCAAGTAACACTACTACTAGGCAAACCATCTAGTCTGTGTGATATGCAAATGAGGACAACGTTCGACGCGAGGGCTTTCTAAATATAAAATTCATAGCTCCGATCACAGAGTCTCCCTGGGTACATACTCGTAGCTCCGTTAACAGTCACACGATAAATATAGTCGTAGCTCCATTAACAGAGTCATACGATAAATATAGTCGTAGCTTCGTTAATGGAGTCACACGATAAATATGAGAGGCACGTAACTCCAGTAACATAATCCCTCGATAAGGATGTATAATAATAAGTAAAGAGTGATATATGCATAGTAGCCCTCACGCCTAGTAACTGTCCTCCCTATGCAATGCTACTATCTATGTCGCATCTACGACACGTCCAGTCTGACTCTATAGGTAACGTCAGTCTATCATGTATACAGGTAAAACCATCTATAAGTAATATCAATAACCATGTATGCGTCGTTTATATGCCAAATAATACGAAATCGTGTATCATGTCTACTGTGTCAGCAGGTATAATCATGTAATAGACTGAACAGAGAGCATATGATATCATGTAACAATTTATCCAAGGTGAACGACTGATAAGGAAACAAGCATGTAAATACTGTAATCAAATTGGCAAGGTATACTTGACTGGAGGTGATATAATGAACTGATGATGTCCTGCAGGCGAATCGTCAAGCCAAGGGTAAGCAACAAAAGTAGAACTTCCACAAACGTCTCTGGATGCTAAAACAAACATCACCAATGTTTTCAGAATAAAAAAAGGCAAGATAGACTACCCAAAAATCCAATTCTGGATACAGGGACAAAATGGCCGTCGTTGGACCCACTTTGCACCGAAAAACATGCCAAAATAAAAGTCCTCTAAAACTAGCAATCTATATGTTTACGAGTCCAGAATAACGATACGAACTCAATAGTATATCCGGAATTGGATTCCGATGAGCCGATCTCAAAATGCCTCGTTAACCCAGACTTTGCGATCCGTTTTGCACCGAAATACGTGTAGGAGCCAAAGTACACCAAATATAGGAAACTATATATGATTTTTAGGCAGAACAACGCCACGTGTCTACTGGTGGCTTCAAAATTGGAATCCGGAGTCCCGGATCCAAAATGTTCAAAGGGACTAAAAGTATAAGTGGGGAATTTAATTAATTTATATCTGGTTTAACTTATAGTAAAAAATAATATTATGATTAAGTAATAATAATTCAAAACCACTCCCAACTGTGCATCCTCATATTTTAGCATACCAGTATTGTACTTACTTGCCACTGTTCAACCTTATTAGTAAAACATACACTCCACAGCATGCATGTGTAGGGAAAAGCCCTCACCAACTATATTGCTAATCATTCCTCCTATACCAGGTATTCCTTTATTGTAATATATAGTATAGTAACAGTATAAGGAAAAACACTACACTTGATTATAATTGTTAACCCAATATTTCTAAACGAATTGCTAACAGTTAATATAGGAAAACATCTAGCTAGTGTTTACACATATTGTGATTTGAATGAAGGGAACTAGAGCTCTAGCAAGAGGGGAGGGAATACCTCACTCATGTAGCCGGTGGTGCCTCAGCGGTCGTCGGGAAGGTGTTCGACCGCAGCCATGGGCGGATCTACTGGTGGGCTGGGGTGGGCTCCAGCCCACCCCACCCCACCCCAGCCAACCATTTATTTTTTAATATATATAGAAAATAGGCAAAGCCCTAAAGTCTCCAGCCCTTAGGCCTCTAATACACAAGTCTCTACTCCAGCGGTTAAACACAAACCCCGGAAGCCACGACAGCTAGGGATAGGTATAGACTTGCGACTTGCATCATCCTCACATCAACTCACCTCACCCAGATGGCTTAGGGCTAGCTCCTCTCCCTCTCTCTCAGTCCCATCTATTTGCGGCTGCCCACGTCTCTACTGCAGGAGAAATAGCATGCGATGCTGGTGGCGAGGACGGACTGGTCCAGTCGTCGTCATGTTCAGATTTATTGTGAACAATTTGGTGATGGAGTACCAGATCTTGGGGGAAGGTGGCAGCAGTGGGCTAGCAGCATTAGTGGAAGAAGATCAGGCTCATCTCTGCTTGATGAGGTCTGTACTTCTTTACTTATATTTTGCTCTTAACTTTTATATTTTGCTTTATTGAATTACTATAGAAAAAAATTATATAGAAAGATGATGTGTGGTGGTGATGGTAGCATTCTTTCTGGTAAAGAATTTTGGATAAACATATGCAGCTTGTGGGAATATTGATTGTTCATGACGTGTGACTTGGTTTTGATGGCTGCAGTTAGTAGCTTGCTAGGATTTTATGGATTATCTTTTGTTTGTATCATTGAGAAGAAATTAGTTCTAATTTTGATAATAATGATGATTGTTCAATGATACTTATAGTCTTTAATGGTTTCATAATTTTTATAAACTTTATATTATTGTAGACAATTTATGTCAGAATCTCCAGATCAAAGGCCTAAAATCAATGTACACTGGGTTGTGTGAGTTTATAGTGTGGTCAAGGACGGAGCCAGGATTTTACTTTACCCTGGGCTGAACTTAAAACGTCTTAATTTTTTAACAAAATAAATATTGTGTCAGTATCCTCATGTCCATGCATACCGTGTCTATACTCTGTAAATTTGTTCTCCTTGATGAATAACTGAAACTCACTGGATTTAAGACCTAACCTTAACAAATCTCCACATTCAACTCGATCGAATGATTATTGGTGTCAAGGAAAACCAAACATGGGACATTATCAATCAGGAAAAAATTTATGCTTATTAAGACTTCTTGATCTTGAAATTCTGGACACAAACTGTCAATCAGGCAAAATGCTATGCTTATTAAGGCGAAAAGCTATGCATATTAAGTCCTGACCTTAACAAATCTCCACATTTACCACACAATAAACTCACACAACCCAGTGTATATTGATTTTAGGCCTTTGATCTGGAGATTCTGACACAAATTGTCTACAATATTATAAAGTTTATCAAAATTATGAAACCCTCAAAGACTATAAGTATCATTGAATAATCATCATTCTTATCAAAATTAGAACTAATTTCTTCTCAATGATACAAACAAAAGATAACCCATAAAATCCTAGCAAGCTACTAACTGTAGCCATCAAAACCAAGTCACATGTCATGAACAGTAATCAATATTCCCACAAGCTGTATATGTCTATCCAAAATTCTTGACCAGAAAGAATGCTACCATCACCACCCCACATCATCTTTCTATATAATTTTTTCTATAGTAATTCAATAAAATAAAATATAAAAGTAAAGAGCAAAATATAAGTAAAGAAGTACAGACCTCATCAAGCAGAGATGAGCCTGATCTTCTTCCACTAATGCTGCTAGCCTACCGCTGCTACCTCCCCCAAGATCTGGTGCTCCATTGCCAAATTCTCCGTAACAAATCTGAACACGACGACGACTGGACCAGTCCATCCTGGCCACCGACATCGCGTGCTATTTCTCCTGCAGTAGAGACGTGGGCAGCCACAAATATATGGGACTGAGAAAGAGGGGGGAGGAGCTGGCCCTAAGCCGTCTGGGTGAGGTGAGTTGATGTGAGGATGATGGAAGCCGCAAGCCTACACCTATCCCTAGCTGTCGTGGCTTCAGGGGTTTGCGTTTAACCGCTGGAGTAGAGACTCGTGTGTAAGAGGCCTAAGGGCTGAAGACTTTAGGGCTTTGCCTATTTTCTATATATATTAAAAAAATTGGTTGGCTGGGGTGGAATGGGGTGGGCTGGGGCCCACCCCAGCCCACCAGTAGATCCGCCCATGAGTGTGGTGAATGTGGAGATTTGTTAAGATTGGGACTTAATATGCATAGCTTTTCGTCTTAATAAGCATAGCATTTTGCCTGATTGACAGTTTGTGTCCAGAATTTTAAGATCAAAAAGTCTTAATAAGCATAGCTTTTTGCCTGATTGATAATGTCCCATGTTTGGTTTTCCTTGACACCAAAAATCATTCGATCGAGTTTAATGTGGACATTTGTTAAGGTTAGATCTTAAATCCAGTGAGTTTCAGTGATTCATCAAGGAGAACAAATTTGCAGATTATAGACACGGTACGCATGGACGTGAGGATACTGACACAACATTTATTTTGTTAAAAAATTAAGACGTTTTAAGTTCAGCCCAGGGTAAAGTAAAATCCTGGCTCCGCCCTTGACCGCGGCTGGAGAGTGAAGGCGCCGTTTCCTGCGCCTTCGCCTGCTTGCGTGGAGGAAGGGATTGGCACCGGGTTATAGACAGACTGTGGCCCTCGCCTAGGGTTGACGTCGACAATGAAAAGCACCTCGTGGTGCAGTACTCCACCATGGCCTCCCCGGGTTGGTGGACACGGTGAGATTCCTCGTCGAGAACTAGTTAGCCATACTGCGACGCCACCAATAAGGAGGAACCAGTCTGCAGAGGTCGACTGACCGTGCAGCCTCTCGACTACCTTCGACTTCGGTCGGGAGAGGCTTGGTGATGGTTAGAGGAGGGTGGCAGCTAGGTTGTTTAGGGTTTGGAGAAGAAAATGAGACGACTAAATATAAGGAGAGTGGAAAGCGCGAGCGGGTGGTCTGTTGTGTCGTACAGGCGTTCATGCAGCCTACAGATGTCTATAGTTTAACATGCTATAGTATACCTATTAGAGAAGAGGAACAGTAACGAACGAGTAGGTTTTAGGTGGGTCGGATCCAAGCGGTTTGCGGGTTAGACCCGACCGTTCAATAAAACCTTCTACTTGGTCCCCAAATCGGGTATGGGTCGGGTTTGGAGGTTCGATTGACCTGCCCGACCCTTCACAATAAAAGGGGGTGGGTGATTTAGGTGTTGGCTGGGCCTTAGTAGTTGGGCTAGGGAGTAGGGTTCGGGGGTCTTAGTATTTAGGAAAAATAAGTGTGTACACGTAGTGGACTTGGGTGTTAAGGGCTTATGGAAAATATCATTAGGCTATTAAGTTAGGGTTAAACCCTAACTATTTTATAGTATTCATACATTCCTATGTTTGTTGTCTAATCATAAAATTCTATTTTAATAATAAAAGTATTCAAATAAGTAAAATATGGAGGTAGTCTAAGCAATAATTTGGCCTATTGATAATTACATGTATGTATACCTTAATACCATGTAACATTAGCTATTAAAGCAAATTTATATAAACTAAGATTAGGCTAGGATAAATAGAGATATTTGATTAATAATATTTTTTAAATGGGGATACTAGCAATTAAATATTTAAATAAAAATTAAGGGGACACCTAACAACTATTCAACATTTTGATCCCTAGTAGTTTGGGGCTTGACACAAATAGATAGAATCCGTGTTTGATGTGTGTCATGAGATCAGTGGACACATGAATTTGAGTTGGATGTTTGGGTTCAATTGGGTTAGGTTTGAGCTTGGAGCGATCAAGACTACAATTTAAGTCAGTTATGATCATTGATGAAATAATAGCATGTGAGAGCTCAATTGGATGGCACACAAGTAGCATGTGTGTAGTAGGCTCAAAATAGGTCGAAACTATATATTGGGTCGATATTAGATAGATGTCGAGTCCCAAAGTTAAATTAGAAGTCAGGTCAAGTTTTTCAGTAGATGGTCAAATTGTCTAAATTGACCAGAAAGTTGTACGATGTAAATAGAATACATGAGAACAAGTTTGAGTGGGACATGATATATCAAAATGAAGATAATCTTGTCTACTATACAACTCATGAAGGAAGTTTCGAGAGGTTGACATCCCTGGCGCTCCAAAAATCAAAGTCACAAAAAATACATTTAATAATCAAAACTAATTATAATAAATTTGTTTACTAAAATTAATTCAATTAAAAAAATAAAGGAAACCCTAAAATTCAGGAGGCTTACATCCTACCCACCTTAGAGAATTTTGTCCTCAAAATTTACACTTAGGCATAGTATAAAAAGGGTAGAAGATTTATATCTAAAGGAGTCAAGTACGACTAGTCGTACATGGTTCATGTGGGACGCTGATGTCACTAGTATCTAAGGTGTGTATCATACCAAGTGCTAGAGTACACCTCAACTTTATAATGCAACAACAAACTATGGTCGTGATTCTACTAGTAAGGTTTTGGGATAGCTAGCATATTTCTTAAGAAGGGATATGAGAATTTAGGTATTAAAGACTACAAAAATCTAAGGGGAGTTAGATAATATCACAGTACTATTGGTTAGTAACTCTATAAGAGAATTACTATCAATCCGTTGCTACTCCTATATGGGCCAAAGTTTCAACAAGTTAGAAAAAATTAGCGCGGTCGGACATTACTAGAGCGATGTAGCATAGAGGGGTTGATAATTGCATAGAAGTTCGAGAAAATCACGAACAGAGAAGTTATAGGTTATGGTAAGAAGAAATTTGGATAAGTTCAAGGAAGAATTTTCATGGGAATAAGGTACGACTTAGATAGATACTTGATTAGGAAATTGGAAGAAATGGTGCCTATGGTGATATGAATATTAGGCACAAAGGGGTATAAAAATCAAGGATTTCAAGATTATGACATGATTAGGGAAGGGATAAGGTCATTCTCGATCTCATAGTTTGGAATGATCATGAAGTTGTGATCGCTAATCATATGATAGGAGGTATAAAGGGATGAAAAGATAGTGATATGGTCTGCAGCTATAACTCCAGGTCACTTAGAATAATCTGATAGTCAAACAAGCTGAAGAGATTGGACACTAGTTCATACTACGGTTTAGCCTTTCTATCAGGTTTCTAGGATAACACATGATTCTTTAAACACGGCTAGCCTAATCTAAATCTAGAATCTAACTAATAGCATTTGTAGGTCTTCTATCTTATCTCATTTCTACTAGTACACTTCATTTCATGGCCTAGCCTTCTCAATTGTAACTTCCATTAACACAATATCAAGCTGCTCATAATGTAATATGTCAAGGTCTTCAAATGTCCTAGATTTTTGAAATTCAATATAATATTTAATTCTTAAGTTTTCTTCCATATATGGAACATCTTCATCTCAGAAATTTAACATCCACCATGTACTACTAACTTTAGATTCTCTTTATCAATCTATTTTAGGATACTCTACTTTTCTATCTTGAAATTCTTATTTTTCTTCTCATCTCATGCTATTTTATTTCTTGTCCGTGTTTTCTGAACGACTTAATATTGATGATATGTCTCTCTACTGTAGGACCGTTGAGCACCTCTATAGGGGGTGAATAGAGTGTGTGTGTGTGCAGCGAAAAATAATCACCACTAAAAATTAACAAATTATAAGCTATGGAAGGAATAAGAGACAGTAAGTTAAATAGCAGTAAGAGATAGAAGATCGAACTCAGTGAACACCGTGATATATACTAGTTTCCTCTGAGAGTACTAATCCAGTCGTGAGTACTCTTGCTCACTGTTAATCTACTATTTGCAAGCTAAATAAGAGCTTGTCATCTCTTTACAACACCATGCTTGGCGACAAGTGTATGACCGACTTCACAACACCGTGCTTGGTGACGAGCGCACGACCGACTCCGAAAACTGAGAAGTTTTCTGACTTACAACCTCTTTTACAACTCTGTAAACCAAAGACTCTAAATCGAACATAATGTTTACTGGCTTTGGATAAGAGTAGTATAGGTAAAATGTGAAAGCTTTAGATATCTGAAAAACACTTGGGAATAGATAGAGAAAAGAATGAATGAGTGATTAGAAAATAGCATTTTTTCTGACCGAACTCGGGCAGAATTCTGGCTGAGTTCAGATGCTAAGATCTCGCAAACTGTAACACCCAGTTTCTAAAATGAGGGTAATTTTGAAATTTTGTATTTTAATTTATTTAATTATGGTATTTAAAATTTTAATATATTTTTTAGTGATTTTTTTAATCTTTTTAAAACTATTTAAATCATGGCTTATGATTTTGGTGTTTGGCTAATGTAACCGTAGAGACTGTCTACCCTAGAGCTTAGCCATGTGATTAGGATGTTTAATTAGTACATTTTAGCCTAGAGGGTATTTTGGCCATTTTAGGATTTATTTGAATTTATTATGATTTATGGGAATTTCTGTGAATTTAATATTAATTAAATATTGCTATGTGTTATGTTAGTTTTGACTTGTTTGAGACTTGTAGACTAGCCTAGAATCTAACCCTAGCTATGGTAACCCTAGCCTAACTTGAGTTAAACCATTTTAGTCATTAGAGATTGGTTTTAGAATGAGGGGATTAGATTTAGTGAAATTAAGTCATGACTTATGGTTTAATGCATGACCTGTGATTTAATGACTTGTGAATTGAACCATAGGCCCATGACTTAAGCCCAAACCCCAAAAAGCCCACCCATGGCAGCCAACCTAGGGTTCCACACCCTATTTAATGCCTCTTCCATTTGTTCTTGCCTCTTTTATTGTTTTTCTTCTCAAGCTTGGAGAAAGAGGTATAGCCATCTTCCTCAATCCATAACTTTTCCATTTTAACTCCTTTTTGGCTCAAACCACTTGCATTAGATTCTAATTGTCTCCCTCTTGCTGTTCATAGAGGATAATCCCAGCCTTGGGGCAATTTGGAGAGTTTGGCTAACAAGGAGAAACCCCCTTTTTGGAGCTTTTTATTGGAATTTCAACATATAGGTAAATCCCTATTCCCTCCACCAAATTTTGTTTCTTTGCATGGATAGGAAGCCCTAGGTGTTCCCTAGCCGTAGGTATTGGATTTGTGTTGGTTCGTGTCCGTATCGTTCACGTGTCAATGTATACGTGCATGTGTTTGTTGAAATGCCACAATGAATAATTTTATGTTATTTTCGAAATCTTTCTGATTGAGATTGTTGGTTTTGATGTGTCTTCTATTTTTCTTAAACCAAAACCATGTTTTTGTGTCGTGTCGTGTCCATACAATGGCGTGGACACAGCCCCGTACGCGGGCTAGGGTATCCCCTGCTACCCGACACTGAGATCTTGATGCACACGACACTTGGACACACCAAAATTGGCATAAACACGGGGGCAATATCTGTGCACACTCCTCCAAAGTTTTAGTGTACCTCGATTTATGTCGAACACGGAATCGAGGCTGCACTGGTCACACACGGCACTGTTCCACGCAAAAAATCGCGTCTGATACGCGTTGTTTTCTCTTGACACGACACTTGTGGACACGGTAGAGGGTGACACACGTGTAGCCCTATGCTAGACGTACACGTGGATGTGACCACGTGGCATGAAGTGTCACGTGTCGTGTCCATGAGACGACTACATCGTAGCACGATGCAGTTTGTGCCCAGTTCGTGTCTGTGTGTGCTTTAGTGCAGTGGACACGAATGTGTCGACTTGGTTGGACATAAGATGACCCTATGACACGTGCACATACTCTAGTATCATTGCCAACCTTTGCATTAGGATTCTTACCATGTTTTGATGTTCGAAAAGTTTAATTCCCTAATTTTTTGATACCCAGAGACTGTAGCTTGTTTCCCTGAATTGCCTATGTATTAAACTGTTCTTGTATGATTAACTGAATGTTGTTCACCCATTTAAAAACTGAGAATAAGCCTAGAAGGTTAGGGATTCACATGGCATAGGTTTTGGCCTTCAAATTCATTTTTTTTAACTGTTAAAGTAGTTAACTGATACCTTGACTATGTGCATTGTTTGTAAAAACTGAGAAATTGTAACATGATTGGTGTACACATATTTTTTTCCTATGCTCAGCTGAGATTGGTTGCACTAGGACTTTATTGTAGTGGTGATCGATTTTGAAATTTCATTGGGTATTGGTTTTGTTTTTAACTGTCATTTTTTTCGAAAACTTGAGAACACTCAAGTATAACATTGATTTCCTAAGTTTTGGGTTGATTTTAAAATTCATTGTTAACTGTGAGTTAGCTTTAAAGAGTGGAATTCTATTTTCATGTTTCATTGGATTCAATGTTTGTTCAGTAATTCGAAATTTGGATTTCGAAATGGGATGAACTATCATTTTTCAAAACTTGAGAATAGGATAGGAATTTAGTTTGAATGTTGAACTGAATTTAAACTAAGATGGGAAGTTCACATGTGATTCCTGGGATTTCCATAGAACTGAATTATAGGTTGGGCTACTTGATAAAACTTGAGAATTGCTGAAATGTTTTATGTCACATTTCCCTACACTGTTAGCTATAAAATCTAAGAATTCCTGTCATTGTTATAATCTGAACTTGGTAATATTCAATGATAACCCACACATACACAGGTACACTGTATTCCTCACACATTCACTCCCACACACATGTCCTTAAACCCTCTACTCATACATCCTTGCATCACACTACCATATCACCTCTATTGACACTACCACACACACATGTATACACTCCTATGTACCCATGCCACTGTCCATACATGTCCATAATCCAGCCTTAAGGACAGCCCTTAACACCACTAAACAGTCCACCTATTTTCAGCCCAATCAAACCCCTTGTTAACAGTCCATTTACACTCCCATATCAGCCCCAAACATAGACCATGGTACTGTCCCTCTCCCATTTGTTAACCCCCTCTATCTCTATGTGTGTATGTAGGTAAATATGTTTGTATGTATGCATGTATAAATGTATAAATGAATATATGAAGATAGGTATATATGGATGTATACATGCATGTAACTAGAAGTACAACTCTGCCTAATGCCACTCACACACACCCTAGCCTATGCCATGTACACACATGTTAGTATTTCCCCACACACATGCCACTATCTTCACACACACACACACATATGCAATGTTTCCCCATCCCTCTCTATGTCCATATATATATATATATATATATATATATATATATATATA
This sequence comes from Iris pallida, assembly GCA_029216955.1. Lineage (NCBI taxonomy): Eukaryota > Viridiplantae > Streptophyta > Magnoliopsida > Asparagales > Iridaceae > Iris > Iris pallida. Next base: position 11,725,728 of record JANAVB010023800.1, read on the forward strand.
TATATATATATATATATATATATATATATATATATATATAACCTAGTGTGAAATGCAATGTAATATAATGTAGCCTATATATATATGTGTATGATAACTATATTAACTTAGTATAATATACAATATGTGTGAAATATGTGATATGGCCTATATGGCATATAGCCTATGGAATGTACCCTATGTGAGCCTATGTATATGGCTTGAATGCCAGTATAGGTGTGCAGTTGACTTGTATAGCCTAGATGTGGTGTGTGCTTCCTAGACTAGGCTTGGTTAGGCCTAGTGAGACTTATTAGACCTGTTTGGCTTAGACTTGACCTAGTTTGACTAGTGTGGTTGACTAGAGTTGACCAAGTGTTGACTTTAGTCTAGTTTGACCTAGACAGCATGCAGATGCATTGTCGATTACATTTATCATTCCCTGTATACATCTTGACTTGTGTTGCTCCAACTAGGAGTCAGGTAACTCATCTCGAACAGTATATTTACTTCAGACATTCAGATACCAGGCGAGTACATTCTCTGATCATTTCATATCCTGCTTAGAATTATTTCCTGCATTAAATTACTTTACTTGATACTGTCACGTTGGTCACACGGATTAGTACTATATGGATCCCTTCTTGAGATGTTATCCCTTCAGGGAGGATCGGGTACTATATGTTCTGTGCGTTTCACTTACATGGCGTATCACTATGCTTCTTTGGTTCTTTGATCACTTGTGACATATACTCATATGATCACAGAGTCTTCTTTGAATCCTTATCCCATTTATTGGGTTTTCCAGAATCTCCATTTATGGGACTACTATGTACCACCCTTCGGGGGCTTATCACCCTTTGGGGGCTTATCACCCTTTGGAGGATTACCACCCTTCGGGGGCTGTTACATAGAATCATAACATAACCTGGTTGGATCCTTGTGTATTAATTGGGGGTACGGTGGAGTATAAATAGTCATGTGAACAATTCCAAAGTAGAATAGCCATGTACGCCTCTTTAGTATAGCCATGTGCAAATCAAGCCGTTTACATGTCGACTTTGTACTCTAAATCACTAGTCACTGGTAGCTCTCTACTTATAGTAGATATTTCTATTACAGTTCTCTCTCTCTCTCTCTGTTTACATACTGCATTTCTTCAGTATCTATATCTTACTTTACTGCATGATTATATTTTATAATCTGCTATGAACTGTTGAGATGTATTGTGCTCGCTCCCGTCCTGACTGGACCTGTTGAAAATTTTACAGAGGATGATGAGGAACCCTGCACCCCATACTTTGGAGCTTGCCTAGATGACACTCACGTCCTGGACCCCTAGGGAGGTTCAGGCAGCTGCTGAGGATGATACCCTTGCATAGTATAGATAGCTTAGACTGTTTCTTTTCATGTTTAGCTGTTGTCCTTGCTTTCAGAGTTGTATTTTTTTAGAGATGATAAGACTTGTATTTCATTTCTGTTGTACCTCAGTTGAGGATTCTCTTATCTATTTTATCGTGCCATATTCTATCTCTAGATTGTGATTGAGTTGTACCTCTGTGTTGGCCTCCTTATAGAGAGTATTCATATTATGTTAGTTATTGTTCATGACCTAGAACAGCGTTCTACCGCCGGCACTGCGGCGTAGGCTGGGCGTTGTTACGCTCTCGTACCCTCACAGTGGGTGCGGGTCGTGACACGTTTTTAGTGGTGGCCCATGTAGGTTGAGTTTGTGTAGTGGTATTCGAACTAGAGTACCACTACAGCCTGCAGTAGGATTAGGATTATTTTTGAGGTACTCAATCACATTAGGAAAAACTCTTAACTGGATTCCTGCCATCTAAATTCCTATTGAAGATTGCTTCCTTGAATAACTGTCCTCCCTTGAATTACCGTTTCTATCTCAGTAATGATTCCTTGTTTGATCTGTCTCCAGGATGGTGATCGAGACACGATCGCATCGCTCTGGCTCAGCAGACGCTGGTGAGAGGCCTACCACCCCTCGCCTGATTGTGGACGCTGGGACCACAGTACCCCCTATTTATGCTCATATAGGAGCTTCTGCAGCTTTTGGGAGTGCACCTCCACCTGTCCGGAGGTCTTCTCCCGTCATTCCAGATATATACCAGCAGCAGTTACCTTCAGGGACAGTAGATGCGGCTCAGATGTTTACCCTCTTCCAGCGATTCTTGGAGTTTCAGCAGCAGATACAGCAGAACCAATCTGCTGATATCCGACAGAGCATACAAGATACTCACCAGTTGGTCAGGACGACAGTGGAGCTGGTGGCTGCTCAGCCACAGGGAGGCTAGATGTAGCCGTATCAGCCGAGGACTCCATACATCCATTCCTTCAAGAAGATGGGACCCCGAGACTTCAAGGGTACAGAGGGCATCATATACGCTGACGATTGGATAGAGCATATTGAGAAGATATTCCGATTGGCACAGATACCAGCAGGATTACAGATCGAGGCAGCCGTCAGTCAGATGCAGGACTTGGCCCGTACCTGGTACCAGACGGACCCGAGGGTTAGTACAGCCAGTCAGACTTGGGCAGCATTCAAGAAACTGTTCAAGAAGAAATTCTTTTCCGATACCGCACTCCGTGCTTTGGAGGCACAGTTTGAGAGTTTGGTTCAGGGGAACCAGACCGTTGAGGAGTACGCTGGAGAGTTCAGCCGTTTGAGCAGATTCATCGAGGATCTTACCGAGGTCGGGAAAGCGAGGAGGTTCCGCAGGGGTTTGATCAAGGAGATCAAGTCATATACCAAGAGCGGTCGTGATGCCACTTTCGAGCAGATTCTGGTAGGAGCCATGACAGCGGAGGACGATCTTGGACTGAAGGAGAAGAGGAAGCGAGATACTCAGGGAGCTAGTGGCAGTGAGGGCCCGGCCAAGAGGCTCCACCTGCAGATTCAGCAGCAGTATCCGTATCAGATGCCCCGCTTGCAGATTCAGCCACAGTATCTACAGCAGATGCTACCCCAACAGTTTTAGCAGCAGTATCTGCAGCAGATGCTACCTCTACAGTTTCAGCAACAGAATCCGCAGTAGATGCTACCTCTACAGTTTCAGCAGCAGTACCAGCAGCCGAGGGTCTACCTTAAGCAGCGGTAGTTTCAGGACCGCGTACCCTTTCAGCAGGCGCAGCAGCCGCAGAGGCAGCAGCAGGCCCCGGGACAGCAGCTTGTTATCATTTGCCCTTTTTGCAAGAGACCAGGGCACGATTGGGGCGAATGCCAGAAGAGGCTGGGCAGATGTTTGCTTTGCGGAGGATCTGATCATCGTCTGAGAGAGTGTCCCGAGTCATCGAGACAGACGGTTCAGGGAGCAGGAGCTAGGGCTCCGGTAGGCCAGCAGAGGGGATTACCCTTACCGACTCAACAGCAGAGGTACATGCAGCAACAGCAGCAGGCCAGGGGAGGCCAGCAGGAGCGAGCTTTCGTCAGGACAGTCGAGGATGCTCAGGCAGTTGGAGATCTAGTTGTAGGTTCCGTTCTTTTGATTCCATTCCGCAATAGCCTCTTATAACTGCCTTAAGAATTCAATTCTCCCTGTTCCTTGTTGATTTATCAATTTTGTCCTGTTGTTCTTGTGTTATGTTTGATTTTCTTCTGAGATGAATCATATGGGCTAGGTCACCCAGTTATGGAATCTAGAATCTTCGATAGTCGTGTTAGCTGGCATAGTGAGGACATATAGTCAGATTTAGGACGTATTTCTCGGGTGTAGGAATTTAAGGTTTTCGCTGCCAAGCATGCGGTAATGCAAAAATTTTAAATACCATGATTCTAGAGGTATGTGCCTTAGTCGAGGACTCTGTGATTATCGTAGCCTTGCTCACTAGCATGACGAAGATTCTGAGTATCATGATTTTGGACAGACGTATATGATTATCTGACGGTATGTTTGAGACTTTGATTGTGGGGTGTTTGACCTAGAAGGACTACTACCATCTTAAATTTTGAGGACAAAATTTTTCTAAGGTGGGTAGACTTGTAACACCCAGTTTCTAAAATAAGGGTAATTTTGAAATTTTGTATTTTAATTTATTTAATTATGGTATTTAAAATTTTAATATAATTTTTAGTGATTTTTTAATCATTTTAAAACTATTTAAATCATGGCTTATGATTTTGGTGTTTGACTAGTGTAACCGTAGAGACTGTCTGCCCTAGAGCCTAGCCATGTGATTAGGATGTTTAATTAGTACATTTTAGCCTATAGGGTATTTTGGTCATTTTAGGATTTATTTGAATTTATTATGATTTATGGGAATTTCTGTGAATTTAATATTAATTAAATATTGCTATGTGTTATGTTAGTTTTGACTAGTTTGAGACTTGTAGACTAGATAAGAACCTAACCCTAGCTATGGTAACCCTAGCCTAACTTGAGTTAAACCATTTTAGTCATTAGAGATTGGTTTTAGAATGAGGGGATTAGATTTAGTGAAATTAAGTCATGACATGGTTTAATGCATGACTTGTGATTTAATGACTTGTGAATTGAACCATAGGCCCATGACTTAAGACCAAACCCCAACAAGCCCACCCATGGCAGCCAACCTAGGGTTCCACACCCTATTTAATGCCTCTTCTATTTGTTCTTGCCTCTTTTATTGTTTTTCTTCTCAAGCTTGGAGAAAGAGGTATAGCCATCTTCCTCAATCCATAACTTTTCCATTTTAACTCTTTTTGGCTCAAACCACTTGCATTATATTCTAATTTTCTCCCTCTTGCTGTTCATGGAGGATAATCCCAGCCTTAGGGCAATTTGGAGAGTTTGGCTAACAAGGAGAAACCCCCTTTTTGGAGCTTTCCATTGGAATTTTAACATATAGGTAAATCCCTATTTCCTCCACCAAATTTTGTTACCTTTGCATGGATAGGAAGCCCTAGGTGTCCCCTAGCCGTAGGTATTGGATTTGTGTCGGTTCGTGTCCGTTTGGTGTCCGTATCGGACACGTATCAATGTATACGTGCATGTGTTTGTTGAAATGCCACAATGAATGATTTTATGTTATTTTCGAAATCTTTCTGATTGAGATTGTTGGTTTTGATGTGTCTTCTCTTTTTCCTAAACCAAAACCATGTTTTTGTGTCATGTCGTGTCCGTACAATGGCGTGGACACGGCCCCGTACGCGGGCTAGGGTATCTCCTGCTACCCGACACTGAGATCTTGATGTACACGACACATGGACACGCCAAAATTGGCATAGACACAGGGGCAGTGTCTGTGCACACTCCCCTAAAGTTTTAGTGCACCTCGATTTGTGTCGGACACGGAATCGAGGCTGCACTGGTCACACACTGTACTGTTCCACG